>OMLC01030796.1:0-10295 GCA_900302585.1 Regalecus glesne
GTAAAACAATAGGTATAACAGAATAAGATACAATATAATTAAAAGTAAGAATAGAAATCAATCGAGTATAAAATGCAATAATGGGTGCATATATAATCATTAGTCAAATATATTACACAGGTGGTAATAAGATTTGCAATAATGGTATCGTCTGACTTGTTTGTGTGTTAAGAAGTTTTATTGCCTGAGGAAATAAGCTTTTACACAGTCTGCTGGTGTATCTAAAGTTAAAAAAATCCCTCAACATGTTGTGTAAAATTGCTTTTTAAAAATCTTTTGATTAGCATTTAGATGTGATTCTGCAGAATCTTTCCTCAAAAGGAACTCCCTTCCCTCCGTCCACCTCTGTGGTGTGGAGAGACAGATGCAGATGAAGACGAGCCAAAAAAAACCAAAAGAACAGAGACCAGAAAGATTGAGGGAAAGAGACAAACAAGGGAACAGACCAACAAAAGATGAGGACAGAGCAAGACGGAGAAGGAGGATTTGTCTCTGGAGTGGAGATCAAAGCGGGCAGTGAGTAGCAGCTCTGGGCTGGTCCTCCCAGCACCTGCTCCTGCCCTAAGGCCAAGCCAAACACATTAATCCAGCAGACGCACTACTAAATGGCCTTTGTGGAGAAAGACCCTGCTCTGGACTGGTGGGGCCATCCAGGACTGCCTTTGTAGACATCCAAAGGAACAGGTTTGACGAACACACACACACACACATGAGTATTCAAAAATAGCCAGCAAACTATGGTCATCAAACCATCACATCTTGAAACTTCTTATCCATGACCTATCTGATCATTTTACTAGACACCTGCTTAAACACTGACAGAGAAAGTCATAAACCACCGTACTTTGACATACCACATCCTTACGAAAGGCACATATAATGAGATGCATACACACCTGGTTCATGCATTGTGGCTTGTGCACGCTCTTTTCAGCCCACTCTGTGACGCAGTGCTCTGTTAAAGGGAGTTGGGTTATGGTTGGATCGGGGTCAATATGGAGCAGAGAACAAATCATCCTTAGAAAAACAGTAAACATCTGTTTTGCGACTTGGCCACCTCTCGCTGGCAATGTCAGCCTGACCTCAACGAGGCTGGGCCCCTTTTACATTTTCCATGAAAGAAATAGAGAGAGTACCAGTAAGTGGGTGACAGCTGGGGGGGGTTCAAGAGGGAGAAAAACAAAAACAAACCTTGACGCAATGTAGGCAGGTACTCCGAGAGAGCTCCTTGAATGGTGTGCAATTTGTCCAGAAAGAGTGAAGGCAGAAACAGTCAGGCTGCATTTATTTATTTTTGTCATTTCTTTTGTTACACTTTTCAATTAAAACAAGCACCATTCTCATCCAACACCCACGAATACTTAACCAGTTTCCAGGGTCTGTCGAGTCAATTAAGGGCCACACTTGCAGGCAGTATTGTAATTATCATAATGGTCTACACTGCCTGATGAAGGCTATGTATTATGAACTACACAGCCTGATCAGAGACCATATAGGTTATAGTCATCAGCTACACTCTTACACTCTCTTAGACGCTCAAACTCTCACATGCAATACCAAACCCTCATGCACTGTCAAACTCTCACATGCACTCTCACACACTACCAAGTTGCAAAATGTATAAGAGCAAGTAACGGAGTTTGATAACATGTATGAGAGTTTGATGGTCTATATGAGAGTTTAGTAGTGATTGATAGTGTGACACTGTAGCTGAATACTATGGGCGACAACCCCTCATCAGGTAGATGGGGAACAAAGGATGAGAAAGATACATAAGTTAAAGATACTGTTTGTGATTACTGAATAGTAAAATACATACACGATTATTCAGCAACTGTAACCAACAATCAATTTTTTTAACTGCAACTTGGATCCCCTAAACCAAATGTATGAGACGGAGAGATTTGCAAAACTAAACCCCTCATGTCCTTATTAAATAAATATCCTTTATCCTGCAAGTTTGGGCGTCTTGAGCTGTGTCTTTACGACAAACTGTCCACAACTTCAGTTTCACATGTGACATGTTAGTACATGCAGATTCCATGTAGATGTAGGCACAAGGCAGAAGTTAAAATTTTCAAAATGCGTGGACACATTGAAGAGACCATACATGTATGTTGACCAAATCTATAAATGTAACTGCATTTTAAGTGTGTATTATAAAAGGTTGATAAAGATGGGAAAATATCACATTTAGAGACATATAGTTGCCTAAAGTTTCCATTGATTAGTAATTAATAAGTATTGTCAGAAACAATTTTAAGGGAGTTGTTACTTATCTGGTGCGAAGGTCCTAGGACAGGATGTTATGTTTATGTGAAGCCCACTGAGGCAAATTTTTAATTTGTGATAATGGGCTATGCCAATGAAATGGACTTGGCTTGACTCTTGTCACTACTTTTAGAACTGTCATCTAACAGCGAGTCAGATTCTGCCTTCGATGAGGTTTGAAGGTTGAGCCAAACATGGCGCACATCGATGCTAATGTGTCCTGCCCATATGAAATGCTAGCTATTTGTTAGTCTTTTCATATGACTTTCATTTTAAATTAGACATAACTTTGAGACATCTAAGTATTTTGGTAATTATTCATGGTCCATAGGTTCAACATGTATTTATGCTTAATTTTGGTAGCTGTATCCATCCATAGGCTTGACATAATTTTGAAGTTGAAACCGGGACTATGGGAGTATTTTTTTAGGCATTGTAAAAGTACATTTTTAAAAAGCATAATGAGTCCATGTCAAATTAAGGTCCAAAAATGGGAAAAGGTTGCTAAATATGTCAATGCCAGCAATGTTAGCAGGCATGCACTGTAGATTTAAAATTAGAAAATGTTGAAAAGCCTACATAGCTCTCTTTTTCAAACGGTTAGAGATTTATAGACACTAGTTAAAAACTAACTGATATCACAGCCTTGAAATCAAATCAGGATTTAAAAATATATTTTATAGGCAGGTTTGCAGCAGGCATACCAGAGGTCTACCATAGGCATCTCATCCAACAGCAATCTACTCGACTCCTGATATTTCCAGCCTTGCCACATCAATCTAGTCGGATGGTAATTCATCCTGAGTCAGTCCCATGCTTCCAGCCTTTGGTTATGCATTATTCTGTTTTTATTCTGTTGTATCTTTTTAAATATAATTTATTGATTCCCTGTCTTACCCCAATTTCCATGTTCCTGCAGTTCCATCTGCTCTGTCCAGTCCTTGGTCTGTCTTCATGGAGCCCCACTTGTCTTCCTGCTTCGTGGTTTGGTCAAGGTTCCTCTACATTGCGAGTTCTTGCCCTTGGCCCAGCATTCCCTGTCTGCTTCCTGCTCTACTGGCTTCTCATCTGGCCTGGCATTCAAACCTTGTTTAACTTGAGCCTTGCCTGGAGGTCAAGATTACCAAAAGATCAAGAGATTTCTCTCCTGATCACTTTGGGAGGGATCACCGATGTGTTTACATTTTATCAAATTTTGTTGCTTAACGCAGACAGCTTGGCAACCAAGTTTCTTAAATAATCGGGCATGTTATCCATTTTGATGTCTTGAATAGTGATGCATATCCATGACAACCTGCATTATGTATACTGTCTTATATATATTTCTCCCCATGCCTGTCCCTTTTGGCCCACATATCCTAATGGCTTTACCAGCAGGAAGATGGGATTTAAAGCTAAAGGCTGCTGACCAAGCAGTGTCTGTGAAACGTAGCCTCATGGTTGAGGTGGGTCCTGTCACCACATCTGATGTCTCGCCTCAGGTGGCAGGTTCAGCAAGGTATGGTGCCTATATTTCTTTTGTATTTCTTAGAGATTTTACATACATGGAAAAGCCTAAAGGCAAGAGAAAGTGCACCCAGAAAGAGTAGAGAAGTGCACTTCTAACTACAACAGTCAGGCTTTATGTTAGTAAATTTCAGCTCTTTTGTTTGCAATGAACATCAAGATTCAAAAGCTTTATTGTCATTGTGCAAGCACAACAATAAAGTTCATCATCTACTGTAGAAAGAAAAAAAAAGTACAAATGCACATACACTTGCAAGAGAAATCCTATTTTAAGTGTTCTAACATAACGTGTGGAAGATCCATTGCATATGTGAGAGCTTAACCTGCCGAGTTACTTAAAGCAATACTCACTCACAAAAAAATTGAGGTGACTTCAGGGTCCTACCTTTAGTTTAGTCTGCCTCCTTTAGGCATGTTCCCATAGAGGTCCCCTCAGAATATACCATGGCCAAGAAATAAAACTTAAAATGATATCATGTGCAAAGGTTACTTCCTCCCCGTCGTGTATATTTACACAGAGGCCAAATGTTGAGTTTGCGTGAG
This sequence comes from Regalecus glesne, assembly GCA_900302585.1. Taxonomy (NCBI): domain Eukaryota; kingdom Metazoa; phylum Chordata; class Actinopteri; order Lampriformes; family Regalecidae; genus Regalecus; species Regalecus glesne. Next base: position 4,321 of record OMLC01030796.1, read on the forward strand.
AGTTGGAGCAAAACCCACTGTATTTTGCCATTGCCATGATTAGTATGTTAATCATGACGTGTAAAGCTGACCTCTTCCCTCATCCTTATAATGAATGTGCTCTCTACATTTAACCCATCCTATTGAATAGGAGCAGTAGGCAGCTGCAATGCCCAGGGAGCAGTTAGGGGTTCAGTGCCTTGTTCAAGAACACTTCAACACTTTCTGAAGGAGCCGGGAATCAGACTAGCGACCTTCTAAAATCATCCTGATCAACTAATCTATACCCCAAAGTTTGTGTCTGAAATATCATCGTGTGATGTCTTTCATGAACATTTGGCCCCTTTTGGTTGGTCCTATCCAACTATTCTACTATGTGTGTTCATGTTCAATTAGTCTTTTTTTATTACTAACACTGTACAAATACTGTAGACTGACAACAATTACTCTCACATGGGGTTTCAATTATCAGGATGTGAATTTATTCAGAATTGGTACCCAGAAAAAACAGAAGTCTGCCAGAAGTGGGATAGCTTAGTTGGTGGAGCAGTTGTCTAGTAATCAGAGATTGGTGGTTCAATCCCTAGTCCTGCCGAAAGAATGTCAAAGTGTCTTTGAGCAAGACACTGAACCCCTAATTGCGCCACATGGTGGCCGCTCATGGCTCCTATACAATAGAGTAATAGGATGGGTTCAATGCTGAGAGTTGCAAATTTCCCCTTGTGGTATTAAAAAGGGAACATTTATTATTCTAGGGGCAGCCTAGGTCAGTGGGTAGTGTTCATCTGGCAATCGGAAGGTTACAGGTTCAATCCCCTCAGCTGCAAAGAAGTCCTTGAGTAAGAGACTGTTCCCCTTTGATGGACTGGCTACCTGTACAGGGCGTGACCCTGCCTTTTGCCCAATGAGGACTGAGGTAGACTCCAGTTCCTCTATGACCCGACTTCAGATAAGTGGTTGAAAATGGATGGCTAGATTATTAGTATGGCTCAGGAGGTGGACTAGATTTTCTGGTAATCTGAAAATTGCCGGTTCAATCTCCAGTTCCTTCAGAAAGCTTGTTGAAGTGTCCTTAAATAAGACAATAAATGGCTAACGGTTTCTTGGGTCTTCTTGCCCACTACTTCTATGCAATTAGATTGGCTAAATGCAGAGAAAATCTTTCATTGTAAGAATACAATAACCAATTAAAGTGGCTTTCCTTTCTCTTTTTTTCTTGAGAAGCTTCTCAACTTCTGGCAGTAAAATATTAAAATGAATCAAGAAAATATTTTTTTTTACTATGGTACTTTCAGCACACATCCATTGGTGTTTGTCTGGCAACTGCAATCTTCAGGAGTACTTGTCAATGTCTAGTCTGTTTACTGCCTCTATGTGGAGTTTCCACATAGAATACAGCTGACTGAAACTAAACGGGAATTGAGGAAAATGATAATTCCAAGAGATCCCTCAGGAAATCCAGTCCTGCTCTAGTCATCTATCTAGAGTCAGCGAGATGAGGACAACATAAAGAAGCACTTGGGATACAGCATCGGTTTTCATGGTAACTATGTATCCCAACCATAACCATCTCTCAGACCACATCCCAGCCACACCTTCCGTCTCTCACACACTTTTTGTCTCTCTCTCTCACCCTGTTATTTATTCTCATGTGTTTTATCCAATGCTCTCCCCCTTTTTCTTGCACCATCTCTCATTTGTACTCTTGTTGTCTACCTTCTTTTTTCTCTCGAAAAGATGTGCTGGTTTTTCATTTTCCTTTTTTTCTTCTGCAGGTATTCAGATAATGTGGGCGAGCCCCTTTCCCCCCTCTGTTTTTTCCCCAAGGCAGGTGCCTGTTGTGGCAGCTACAGTGGGCTGTCTGCAAATGACATTGGTTCCCCTCCACTGGTCACATCCCTGTCCTGGATATGATACTATGATGAGTTTTGGTGTTCTAAGCAAATGTGTCTGGCTTTTGGGAAGAAAGCACATGCTGATGCAGGGTCTCAACTTGCTCATTTCCAATATATTAACATAATAGTATTTTGGATAGCCTGAAATACCTGCAAAAATGTAGAAAAAATAAGCTTTATTCATTTATCATTGTACATTCATACAATAAAACGTATTATCTGCCTTTAATTCATCTGACTCTATAGAAGCAGTGAGCAGCTGCAGTGCCCGGGGACTAGCTCCGGTTCTTTTTCTTTTTGCCTTGCTCAGGAGCACGGGTAGGAGTATCAACCTTAATGTGCATGTCTTTTCGAAGGTGGGAGGAAACCAGAACACCCAGAGGAAACCCACACAGACATGCATACAAACTACACACAGAAAGGACCTGGGATGGGATTCGTACCCATGTCCTTAATACTTTAAGACAACAGTGCTAACCACTAGGCCACCGTGCCACCCTTAAGCGTATTACTGATCTACAAGTAACAGTAGTGAATCACATGGCAGCTTTGATGGAGGAAATCTGCTTTTTCATGCGTTTACATTGGTATCAACCCCCTCCACGAGAGCTACGTCCTACACATAGCTCTCGCAACCTCATGTGGTTTTGAATGCATGAGCATCACATGTAGACCTACATAGTATAGCACATGTCCCACATGTATGCGGTTGAACACCTGCACCACGTGTATGGAGTTGAACTGTAAATATGGGAGCATCTACAATCAGATTTAGTTATCTTTATTTAGGCTTTTTTGTTACAAAAAAATCAACCAAGGAGACATGACGGGTGGACTGGAATTGGTAAACTGGCTGAATTTCCATGTTCAACAGAACAAAACCAGTCAATCAGGCTTGAATGTTCTGTTTTTATACCTTTATCTTACCACACTGTGTCAAGGACTGTGATGATGTGGTCTAGTCCACATTAACATCACCGGCTGAACTTTGAGTGACAAGTTCAAGCAAGGGTCAATGGCAAGGGTGGGCTGTTTTATATTTTATTTGATCTGAGTGGCTGTGTATGAATGTCTGACGACATCATCGTGAGTATCGGGAAAGATGAGTAGTTGAAGTTAGCCTCTGTTGGAATGTAGGCTTGAAAAAATACACCAGAAAACACAAGATTTGAAATGCACAACTTTTATTAAGACATGTCAGGAAGGGTTTATGGTTCAGCTTCAGTCCAACATTCATAGTTGAAATCATACTCTTCCTGTGTCTGTTCAGGTGAGGATGAGCAGCTGACTGATCCTGAGAGGGGAAAATGGATTCATCTGCCACCACCAGGACTCCAACATGCTGGATGCCAGCCACTCCATCGATGATATGGTCAGTCTGCACTTCCATGACTGCTACATAGACAGACACAGAGACACTGACAAACACACAATAGACAGCGTCTTTGCATCTGTCGGACAGAAACGGACTGATTCAAAAAGAGATAGAAGCACACACGGAGGCTATCCTTGTGTGTGTGTGGGTTTTTCTGTCTGTCTGACAAGGAGTTTCCAAACAAACAAATGTAAGTGTTATTCTCTGCTCTAACCTTGACTGAGGCCCACTCACAATGTAACAAACCAAAACAATGTAACTTTCTGGTGATTATATTTCTTCACTTGGGAAATTTAATTTTAGGTTGGGCCGTGGAAGCACCTCATAAAGAAGGTCTTGGTGCCTTGAGTTATTGCAAGCTGTCTTAACTTAGTAGGCTCGGGAGAGATCTAACTACAGCATGCATTCCCTTCCTGAACACACACACAAACATGCCACTCCCACCCTCGGTTCTCAGTCTCACCCAGTGTGCCACCTGCCAACTGGAGACCACTAACTTTAGGCAGTGGAGAAAGTAAACATAATACCCCCTGGCCCCCGGCATCCATTAATCTTCCTCTTTAATATTACACGATGGTATAGTCTGCCTGGCAAGAGGCCTGGACATCAACAATGGGTAACCAGCAGACACCCACAACTATGCAGCCTCCTCTTTGTGAGACGAGAATACAATGTCTCAGCTGCTATTTAGTCATATTTACCGCAGCTATATGACAGGCTGAGATTACATTGTGATATGTGGTTATTGGCTTCCCAGGGCAACAATGGATTCCCCAGGGGAGCCTGTGACGTGTGCATGTGTTATTTATCATGTGTCAAAGGCAAATAAAATAATCGTACATATTATTTTTCAGCTCCAATTAACGGTGGAGGCATGAGGGCATGTGCGTTTCATCGAGTACGTGAGTAAGTCTTCAGACATCGTAACTTGAAGTGGATGAAGTCCCATTGAAACTGAACTGTTCATCATTGTGGGCCTTGACCCTCAGCTTGAAAACCACTGTACTTGACCACTGCAGTCTTTCTCTCTCTCAAGTTTGAGACCCTCAGTGTGGAAATGGTTGTGCATGTTTTTAACAAGATGCTGCCAACCCGAGTTGGTTTTACTGGAGTTTGACATGTTCTGTGTGGAGATACAGTCATCATGATTTATACAACATGCAGAGGTCAGTTTGACGAATGCAGGATTTCCAGAACGTGATTGTTGTTTAACTGTTTGGTGTGTGAGTGTCACACCGGAATGGGGGGTTTGGGCAATGGCCATAACCCAGAAGGGAACAAATGGTCCTTCCATATTGTCATGCACATAGCAAATGCTCACCAGGTCCCTCAACACAACACATAGATGAAATGGTGAATAAAGCAAAAGAAGGAGTGAGGAGGAAGCATCAATGTTTGATGTCAAACCCATCGCTTCTTCATCTGACAGGGTGCCTCTGACACTGCTGACATAGAGAGGAGACGGTTGCATTTGAGGTGCTGGGTACATGGCCCCAGGCTTGGGCGTAATGAGCATGTCTCCAGAGACGCCCCACAGACCCACAATTTAAAAACTTTGTTTATAAGGGGGTAAATGCTTTCAGTCAGCCAGACTGAAGATGTCACCTGTTTGAGTGCTGAAACATTTCTGAAAAACTTCTGATCCAGTTGAACCGATTCACCTTTTGTGAGATTTCCCTTACCTGGATTATTGAGCATGTATCAAGATGATTTGAAATGCGTTTCTTCTCCTAATGAATCATAAATGTGTAATTTACTTGCCAAAGAGCAACAGCCGAGGCCCTCACCAACCCCCCACCCCTATTCACCACTGGAAGAGAAGAAGAATAGGAGGAGACACGTGTCAGGGTGGATCTGCTGCTCCCGCAGGCTGTGGGGGGTTGGGGGCTCCCCTCAAGTGGCACCAAGGGGCCCTCAGATCTTCTCCTACTTATCAAAGTCATGAGCCACTGAGATTCTTAGTGGACTCGTGTGTATTAAAAAGAGGAAAGTCTTCCGGGTCAATCACTGCATCAGGAGGGCTGAAGTCTAGACTTCACTTGGCCATTAGGTGCCTCTCTGGACGGGCTGAGGAGATGACGGGCGCCGCCTGGTGCCGGCGGAGCTGCTCAGAGGTACACCGTGACGTTTGCCTCGCTGAGGTGATGAAAGTCAACTTCAGACCTCTGTCGTCATCACCAGCTGTTTCCGGTTTTGTGAGATTGGCCGTTTGTCTCACTCTCGCTTGTCTGTGTTCTGATCCAACGTGCTCATTTGTGCCGTTGATTTTGCTTTTTATATGTGCTTAGTTCACCTAGCAGTAGACGGTAACCGCTATGGCTCGGCAAAGCCTTAGCCATAGCCGTTAGCTAGCACTGTTACATTTGCAGTCAAAGTAGCCTCATTAAGACAATGTTGTGTGGGAACAGTTGGAGATATGTGGTCTCTAATGGACAGAATAGTCCATGAATTGGGTCAGCTCTTGGCCAGGGATACCTCAGATGGCCTTAGGCTGGGGTTGACAGCAGACCTGCTATTGTTAGCACCAGCCCAGCCTCATCGGCTGATGCGGGGAGTTGGTCTGTTTGTCGGCGTGGTGACATTAGATTAGCTTCTCCAGCCTTGTTTCTCTGGTTCCCTGGCCTAGAGTGTCTGACATGGAGGATAGTCTGGGTGCTGGTATCACAGAAGGATGGTTAGGGGACTTAGCCATGAGGAGTTGTGATGAGATGTACAGTAAGCTCACT
>OMLC01030801.1:0-12255 GCA_900302585.1 Regalecus glesne
TCTCTCTCTCTGTCTCTCTCTCTCTGTCTGTCTCTCTCTCTCTTTGTCTGTCTCTCTCTCTCTGTCTCTCTCTCTCTCTCTCTCTGTCTCTTTGTCTGTCTCTCTCTCTCTGTCTCTCTCTCTGTCTGTCTCTCTCTCTCTCTCTCTCACCCCCCCTCCACACAGGATGGAGGGAGAGGAGGAGGAAGGCCACCTGATTGGATGAAAGTCCTTGGCTGTCCTCTGCCTTTCTGTCATTCCTGAGAGGGAGAGTCAGAGATGGAGAGATGTGGGGTTGGTTTACAGCTGAGTCACGTGACACAGACGCCTCAGAACAGGCGGAGGTTTTTCTGCCTTTGTGCTGCCGTCTGAATGAGGACGGCGACATTCCTTAAACACACACACCGCTGGGAGAAACACGCCCACAGAACACACAGTGACACGCATCTTCAGCAGGTATGCTGATCCACACGCAGACGGACGTGGGTGCGTGCAAACACGCGAGCATACCTTCGACACACATGCACACCCGTGTGTGTGTGTGCAGAGGGGTTTTCCTCCTACAGGGCCTGACTGTGTAAATATTGATACCGTCTCACACCTTGACCCTTCACCCTGGGGTCTGGCACACTTCAGGTCCAAGGGGACACATTTTCCTGTGTATCAATACACACACATGCAGAGGGAGTCCTATAAGCATCTCAAATGACTTGAACTGGTAATCAGGAGATTGTTGATCTGGTCCCCATCCTTACATAAGGTGTGTTGATGTGTCTCTTGAGCAGGATGCTAAAACCCCAACTGCCCGACCCCTGAGGTGACCGGTCCAAAGGGTTTCCCCTCTTTAAAGCCAATGAGAGCTACGATAGGCTCCAGCATGACCCTGAGCTCCGACTTGAGACGAGCGGTTGACGATAGATGGATGAACTTGTTCTTGTATAATGCTTTTCTGGTCTAGTGCACATTTACTGAGCATTTGCGATTCAGGCTGGAGGCCCTTTTGCTGACACGCTGCAGGGGGATCAAACCCGCTACACGAGACTAGGAGGCGTGGGCTCCACTGCTGGGCCACCCTGTGAGGCACGGGACGGTTGCAAGCATACGCTGCTGTTTCTCCACTTAGGCTGTGGTTTCCATATTTAGAGGCCGGCTCCTGAGGCATGCACGCAGAAGTGCACACACACACACACACACACACACACACACACACACACACACACACACCCCAAGCAGCCACACAGCAGAGCTGTCCGACACTTGAGAGAAATCCAATACTTCATCTCCACTTGGCCAGCAGCAGCCAGTCGCAGCAGCATTGACAACTGCATCTGAGCATGTTTAGTTAGTGCTGTTGCCACATTTACATGCAATAATCTCATTATCCCCCTCGCTCTGATTACACCAATGAATCCATTAAACTCTTTCACATGCAAAGTGGATAAGGAACATCAATATTTGTGTTAATATATTTGTTTTGATCCTATCTTGGCTGTGTTAATCACCACCTTGCTGTAGAATGCATTTAACGTGTGTGTATGCGTGTGTGTATGTATATATATGCATACATACATATACATATATATATATATATATACATACAAATGCACACACACACACATATATAACATGATGAAGGGGGTGCCAATCAGCATCTAGGTGGTGATCACCATGGAGACCTAGGAGAAGGACAAGCTAAATGTGCACACAGGAGAGACACATCACACTGTTCACATACATGGGAGAACAGGAAAGAGAAGAGATCATAGAAAGAGAGGTGTGAGAGAACAGAAAAGTTGCATGTGTCAATAGTCTACTCTATAATCTCATCAGCAGAAGTGCTTTGTCGAGTCATTGAGACAGACACTGACCTGCTATGCAGTACAGGTAGTGAAGTGCTCAATTTAAAAGCAATTCATTATAAGGCAAAGATGATTGAAAAGTTTGGATTTAGATAACTCATCTGACATTGTCTGACGGCAGGTTAGTCCAAAAGAACGGGTCTGATAAGAAAAGGCCCTGCCACTTGCTGACTAACTTTGGGGACAAACAGGAGCCCTGTATTTTGAAAGCAGAGAGGTTGAGATGGAATACACAGTTTAAGAAGGTCTGACGGCTAAAGTGGGATAAGCCCATTTAGAATTATATCAGTCAGCTGAATCACCCTAAGTTCTTATCTAACATTCATAGGAAGCCAATGAAAGAAGGCAAAAATTGGTGTAAAATGGGCAAATTTTCTAGTTTTACCTCAGATTCTGGCTGCAGCTTTCCAAGCCATCTGAAGATTGTTATCACCAGCAAACATGTAAAAAGAATATTAATCTAATCAAGTCTGGATGAAACAAATGCAGGCGTCTCTGCATCGAATGTGTACAGGAAAGATCATTTGAGCTGTTACGTGGGTGAAAAGAGGCAGTCTTGGTTATATCTTTAATTTTCTTGTTGAAGGAAAGGCTGAGACCTAACGTAAAATCAAGATTTTTGGATGTCACACTTTGTGAAATCACAGAGTTGTCAAGCATTACCGTTCGTTACTTGATCGAATTGATGTCTGTGTCTAGCAGGGCCAACGACCAGCATCTCAGTTTTATCCGAATTTAAAAGCGGGAGATTTAGTGGCATTCAATTTTTCACAGCAGCCAAGCAGGCCTCTAAATTAGTCATTTGTGTGTGACCGTCAGCCCTAAAGACACAGATGAGTGTCATCCACATAGCGATGGAAATTCATTCCATGAGTGCGTATAATTTGACCAAGATGTCAAATACAAAGAGAGAAAGGCAGGTTGCCAAGAAGCAAGCCCTGAAACATGCCATGTTTTTCGATTTAACAGTATCAAAGCAGAACACTGTTCTTCCAGATAAGTAAAACCTGAGTCAAGAGAGTTAAGCCAGAGACAACAAAATTACAGTCTTCTTTCTGATAGTATACAGTGACCAAAGGTGCCAAAGGGCTGCACTTTGAACCCGTGGCATGGAAGCACAGAGGGGGAATCAGAGTCCATAACAAGCAGGTGGTCAACCTCTCTGGTCAGAGCCATTTCAGTGGAGTGACGGACTTTGCAAGCTGATTGAAAAGGTTGATAGAGATGGTTTTCTTCGATATGGGCTGAAAGCTGTTGATACACAACTCTTTCTACTGCTTTAGAAAAGAATGGAAGATTCGAGACTGGAGGGTGGTTGTTATGAAACCCTGGATTTAATTGAGGTTTCTCCAATAGAGGTTTGACCACAGCTGTCTCAAAACTCCTGGGAACAGTGCCAGTAGTAAGTGATAAATTAACAATGTCTTCCACTGTAGGGTCCAGGAAAGGCCAGATGTCTGAAACGTTTTGCTGGTAAAGGGTCAAGTAGGCATGTCGTTGGTTTCGAAGCCGACACCATCTCAGTCCGAGCACCAAAACAGATGTCTCAATAATCCAGGTAATGAAATCACAAAGAGGTTGTATTAGTTCATCTGGATTTGGTGTTTATTGAAACGTTTCATCACTCATAGAGGTTGGCATCTTAAGTCTCGGACTGTTAGTCTCAAGACGTAACCAACACACACACACACACACACACACACACACACACAGGCCCAGTGGCCTGGTGGTCAGCACTGTGGCCTCACAGCGAGGAGATCGTGGGTTTGGATCCCAGGCCAGGTCTTCTCTGTGTGGAGTTTGCATGTCCTCCCGGTGTCTGTGTGGGTTTCCTCCAGGTGCTCCGTTTGCTCCTGCCATCAAAGACATGCATGATGGGGTTGATGCATGTGCCTCTGCCCCTGAGCAAAGAGAGCTGGAGCAGGTCCCCGAGCGCCGCGGCTGGGTTAAAGGCAGAGAACAAGTTTCATTGTGCGTTTATAAAAACAAATCAAATCCTTCTATTTTGCCCTAATGCAACTTTAAGCAACAGACTCGGTCGGACCTGGTTATCATTTCCTCCCAAGGTTACCGTTTATAGCAGCACGGTTCAATCAATCTTAACTTTGATGCACATAATTGATGACAGTGTCCCATCTTGAGCAAGTCTGTTTCTACAATCCTTGTTTTGTTCAAGGCGATTGTCGACAAGATTTGATCTGCATTCGCATTAAAGTGAGGCAGACGTGGAACGAGCTGTGCCACCAAACAACAAAACAGAATGCTATTGTTCAGCACTGCTTTCATCCTTCTCTCTACCATGCTCTCAGCTTGCCGTGTACACAGCTACAGCTAGCTCAGCCTTGCTCTGTAACTCGGAGTGCCTGATCAAAACACATGTGACGAACATCCTGGGTGTGTTAATGACTCCATGATTGACAGCTGTCCTAAGTCACTTCTCTCGGCTTGCTTCATGGCAGGTTAGTGCAGCCGGTTTTTCCTCAATCCTCTTCCGGACCCCCTAACTGCGAACCTGAGAAGCTGTTCGATCAGGTGATGTCCTCAGTCTGTAGAGCGTTGCTGTCATTCTCTCTGTGATTGGTTGGCACACATTTTGAGTGCCTTCCTGGCTTTGATAGATCCCCAGTTAGGATTACCAAGCATGATAGAATGGGCCGCAGTAGCTCAGTGGTAGAGCGCACGCTTCAGGAAGTGATGAGCCAGACATGTGATGAGTTCGATCCCACCACGGGGTGGCAAGAAGTGCATCCGGCCTGAATCCCTCATGGTCTGTCTAGGTGTATATATCTATATAACTAGGTCACATCTAGGTCCGTGTCCACCTCAACACCGTGGGGACTAACTGTGACATAAAAATTGACTCCTCATGAAGACGTGATGAAAGTCTTAATCCTGTGACATTCATTTCACTTCAAGAAAACGGCTGAATACATTCTTCCTTTGCTTGGCATGGAATTGGGCATATTTATTGATGTGCTAAGCGCCTTGAAAATTGGTGCTAAATTGGCAGAGAATGAGACCAGGGAAAATTGGGCTTTAGCATGGAAGAGTTGACCAAAACAAACATAATCCCATTGACTTGCATGTCTGGCAGTGGATCATAGCTAGACTATGTGACCCACGCTGCAGGTCTCTTTTCCCAGCAGCTTCAAGGAAAAGAGACACGCAGGTCCAGAGCTAGCTTGACCATTAACCAACAAAAGTTCATTTCAAAAGATGGAGCCCTCCCAAGCTGCCAGAACCCACACTTTTCCCACAGTCATAGGGATGATTTATGCACGGAAACGACTCTCCCGCTGTGAATAAGATATTACATTGTGGTCTCCAATAATTAAGGCAACTATGGCCTTTAAATCAGAATTTCAGCTTGATTAAATGGCAAAAATAAGTCTATTCATACATAGTTTGACATTTTCAAGATTTCCGTCTCATTTCCTTCTTCTGCATAGCGAAGCATTGTCTGCCCCGGGAGGCGTTTCCCCTCCCGTTCTGGGATCCTCCATAGATTCTGATAGAATGGGAGGGAATGGAGCATGTGAAGTCAGACGTCAAGTTGTTGCTGAAATTAATTTGATCAGATTCCAGAATTTTAATTGGTTTGTTCAGGAATCCTATTGATTATTCTATGTCCATCACTAGGTTGATTGCTTGGCCATATGATAAGGTTAATTATTTTTTCGGAAAGCCACATTACATTATCGTCTGGATGTCTAGCCACACCCTGATCTCCAAAAACGTATTGAAATGCACACACACACATGCATGGTCTCTGCATGTGTGTGTGTGCTGTGTGATGCTGAGGGGGGGCTTCTTTGCAGTTATGCAAATCTGTGCATGTATGCATGTGCATGCATATATATTTGTGCATATATGGAAATATCCATGGAAGCCCTATGCAAACTCATCTGCTTATGCTGTCCAACCAGTGTTCTACAGCATATGCACTCAGGCTCATCCTCAGCCTACCTCAATTTTCCATAAGGGTGCTCACTGGAGGAAAAAACACTTAACAGGCACACACACAAGCCGCCTTGAATAATTCATTCTAATTGGCAAAAGGCAAAAAAAAAAGGGACTGAAAGAATGAGAGAGAGACAGACAGACATAACGTGAGAGAGCTGTTGAAAAGAGTGACCGGCCTTCTACATGATTTGGGTCTTTTTTGAGGTCACATCCTTCCCCATGCATGTTTAATTGGCTTTGAGGTTGAGGCATGAGGTTCCTGCTGCCTCTGCTGTGACTCAGGCACACTATACCTTTTTACCCAGGCTCGGCGATCCAGGCGCTATTTTGGGAGCATTCTGGAGCAGAAAAAAACACTGACATTTAGACGATCGCCGGGACAACTTGAGCGGGTAGAACAGTAGTCACAGATAAATGGTGAATAGACACAAGCATCTTTCAGTTACGATATGGTGGGATAAACCATGTGTTAAATGATGAACTGAAGTTGTTCCAGTCACTTCCTGTAACTGATGTAGTCTCTTTTCGGGTAATATGGAACTAAAGTAATTAACCTTATTGTAAAACACTTTTTTTGTATATAATTGATGTGGCAGCACGGATCACAGTTCTACTGTCTGCTTCCGTTTGCATTATCCCATAACAAGGCTGTGTGTTTAGATCTTCAGCAAATCTTCCTTGGAGTAACGTTGAAAAATCATGTTACAGTTGGCAAGGCACACATGATTAAAGCATGGTAGGAAATAAAGGAGAGATGTGGTTATAAACAGCTAGGCAGCGAAAAACAACGAATACATCGAGTAATATCAACCCCTGATAATGAATTTACACACGGCACTACGGCCCACACGGCCCACCACCAAACTGGCATCTTCAGGGTCATAGCCAAAAGGTTTCCACAATCTAGCAAATGTTTTCATACAGTCTAGAATGAGCTTATAACACTTCATTCACATTACAATCAATATGTGGCCCAAATCCCATTTATTATCCACATGTGACATCTGACTTTTACAGAGCAGTACGGACGCAAATATCGGATTTTCATTCCCAATTGGATTTAAGCCACTTTCACATGTGGTACTGATACCCGACATATGTGAGGCCTTGTTCCGACCGAAGGCAAATATAATTTCTTTCTTCAAATCAGATCTTTAAGATGGATTGCACTGTTATTTGTATGTGAGCCGATTGGGCTCGTGCATTCAGACATCCACCTATCTGCATTGCTGTGGTAATGAAATAGGCATGCGTACCTACGTAAAAGCGAGGTATTCATTTAAAGCTCTTTGAGCGCGGTTTGTAGACTAGAGAAGTGCTGTATAAGAACAAGTCCGTTTACCATTTACTGGTGCCCCGCTTTTGTTATTGCTGTCTTTAATTTTCTTGTATTTAGCGGGATCATGGATGCCTCTCAGTCCCTCTAATGCACTTCTCTCACACTCTGGGTTTGATATCCTTGTCGTGTGTCACACTGCCGGTGACAAGACAATTTAAAATCCGATTTAGTCAGTCAGTGCGTCTGAACTGAGGTGCATCTGTAGAAATCCAATTGGAATCTCATCTCAATTCACCCTCAAATGCGCTAGGAACAATGTTCAAGATCCTCACGTGTGCATGACAATAAGGGAGCAAAATTGGCCCATTAAAGATCTTCATTCTCATGTGACATGAATTCCATGATATCCAAAACTACGCTGTGTATTCTGAAAGCGTGAATTATTGAGAGGATCGCTTTTAGCAATCGAATTAATAACGAAAATCTTACTTTCATTTTGGTTCAATTTGGTGCCAGATATTAGACCAAATGATTCCAAGGCCACAAGGGCTGCAGGGATAGAAGCTCGGCAAATGGGCAGTATACAACGTAAAACACTTTGAGTGGTTGCTAGACCAGAAACGTGCTACATGAAAATAAGTCCATTTACCATCATCCTTTATCATTTAGATCTGATTTGCAAAAATCTCACTTCAATTATTTTTGTTGTTCTCCAAACTTTCTAAAATCAATCTGGATACAATCTGAATATGCCACAAAAACAGATTGGCTGGGAGTGTGATCAAGGCCTGATTTTTATCATGTGAGCCCAAGTCTGACTGGACAGATCAGAATTAATGCAGCTTTAACATCACTCGAACTTACTCATGACTATTATCATCCGACTGAGGAGCAGAGCAAGTCATCTTAGCAACGAATCCTTTCACCACTGTTTCATTAATGTCATTAGTGTTAGTGCAAGCGGGTAAATGTGAATAAATAAATCTTCTTTTGTGAGAATGGTGGATCCTAATGAATATTTAGAGTCCAAGGTAAATATACTTAAATTAGCCACCAAGCTCATTTTCACAAGTTTTTATTTTTGGCAAATTTACATGCAGGGTGTTTCAGGGCCACAGTCTGGTCACACTAATGTCACTCTGCAAAGATGAATGTGAACAACAAAGTGAAACGATTGAATCGCTGCGAATATTGGAATCGAGCATTGAAGCCTGTAATGTGAATTCAGTCGAGTCTCAACTGCCAAAGTAGGGCTGCTGTCAGAATGAAGTAATCTCGGGTTGCACCTGTGGAAATTCAAAGGTGGAATTGTAATTTTATCTGTTGACTTAAGTCTGAAATATTGCTTATCTGTCCCACAGCATGGCACCACCTACGACTATCCATTCTTTGAATCTGATTGAGTGCTGTGCTACTGAAGAAACTTCTTAACATGAAGCGCATGCACGCAATCCGTGCACAGAAGGGATCGTTTTGCATTGTTTACCATTTCGTTGTTGAATGCCGCTGCCTCCAAAGCACAGCTTAGACAGGCATCACAGCCCAAAATCTGAGAGGCCGTTTGGGGGAAGCCATTAAATGATTTTTGAAAATACTCCAGCGTCTGGGGTGTTAGCTCGTTGACTGATTAGCGAGTTGTGCTTCCATCCCAAGTTCGCAGAGGGATTTTCATTTGAATTTAAGCCTCTCTCTGTATACCATGGTCTTTTTGATTGACTGCTTCTTCTCCTCAATGGTTAACACATCAAGTGCTTTTTTCATATTAAGGGTCTTTGATTTGTTGTTGACAATAAAAGCAGTTCTGAGGTTATGTTTTGAGAAGCCTCGGTCCCTCATAATGATATCTACATATCTTGCAGCTCTTAGGTGTTGACAAATTGCTTTAGATGTTATGATCAACAAAGCCAACCCCAAACGCAGAACACAGACTCACAGTAGAATGAGTGCAAGAAGGTCTTCTGGCAGTTTCAGGGAGTTAAGATCGATGGGGGTGAGGATTACAGCAGGCGAAGGCCCAGGGCGGAGGGAAGCTGGTGGCTGGATGACTGATCCGGCAGGCAGGGAGATGACGTACAGGGAATAGGCAGGCATGCAATGATCCTGTAGTGCAGGGAGACAGATTAGTTCAGCAATCAAAAGCAACACAGGAGCCAAATTTAGTATACACAATTCTAAGTGGCCTGAGAATGCGGTCTGACAACGAGTGACTGAAGAACCGATGTAGATATACAGCTGAGTTGATGAGAAGATGGTTGTAGGTGTGGAGGCTGAACGACAACCATGGAGTTGGTAGAGAGGAGCACCACAGCCACAACACACACTCACACAGAGGAACGCGAGCTAGACATGCAGGGAATAAACAGGAAGCCCTGCTGTGACGTAAGATCGAATATCTTTATTCTAGTCTCTCTGAAAATAGAATAACTAAAGAGGTTGTTTTATTGTTTATCTGGTGTCCTTTTTATCTCGTCTTGCATCTTATTTTATTTGGAAAAAAATCGTGAGATCTTATTCTGTATTGCTTGCTCGATCTTATTTTGTACCTCACGGGAAGCACTTTGGATTGCCTTCGCGTAAGAAGTGTGTTGGACAAATACATCTGCCTTGCCTTGTCTTGCTGCTCCATGGAGTCAATAAGTACAAATAGATTGATCTGATCATTCAGACTGATGCGTGGTGGTTCTTCTCGGCACACTTTCTCTGAAATGTCTCTGAAGTAGGCCAGTTTATGAATAAAGCCACTCTACTGTCCAGTCTGCGTAGCTCCTCCCAGTTTTTGGTATCAGCAGCCCTGTAAAGCGGGGCTTTTTGCTGTAAGATTCCATCTCATTACAAACTGTGTGAAAAGAACAGTCTCAAACCTGAAAAGTCTTGTATTCAGTTTTTTTACTCTTCCCTTTCCTTGACATGACTGATATATACTGATTACATTAGACATTACCCATTGCTGGGCTGAATTGCCTAAATGCAAGTGCCTCTTGTTGAATCATGCAATGTGACCAGTGCATATTTGAAATCACTCGATGACAGCCTGGAGCTTTCCTGACATTACTCGAGCTCCATCAGTGCAGACCACAACATGGTCAGACCATTTCAAATCATTAAGTGTCCATTATATAGAATGGTTCACCCGCGGTTACTCCAAGTTGACAATGATTTCCACAAAGGCAAATATATCCTCAGAGACTCGTAATCAGTCGACTGTATATATGCTCTACTGTCGGAGACCTAGTTCCCTTGAAAGGAGAATGGTTGTCCTCATATTTTATCTTTCATGGGTTGTTCCAAGTGATCCAAAAATCAGTATTATGTCATGATGTTGCGCTGGAGAAATCTCACATTGAACAGGGCCTGGTTAAGTGTGGTTGTCTTAACTGGGCATTCGTCAAAACCAGGAAGACATCCAAACAGTGCACCAGCCAATCAAAGTGAGGAGGACAATAGAGGACAACAACCCCCAGTGGTGATTCCGTGAGTGGCAGGCGTTTTAGTTGAGGCACATATTTTCCAAATACCAGATCTCAGTTGCTTTCTAACTTCAAAACACAAAACTTGGTTCACCCCAAAGATCAGGTCTCCCAGCAAAAACTGAGCAATATATTATATTTTGTTAAGTGCCAGAGGGGGGTTGGCGTGACTTGTACATCAGGGAAACAAAACGGGCCCTGGCCAAGAGGATGGCACAACACAGAAGAGCCCACATGTCAGGCCAGGACTCTGCAGTCTACGCCAAGAATGCTGATTTGAATGGGGAGCAAATGAGGCCATCTATGTGAAGAGGAAATGACCATCTTTGAACCAAGGGGGAGGCCCACGTATATCAACACTGTACAGGGTCGTGATGGCAACCATTCCCCAATCCTCTGCGAGTACTACAGATTGCCATTGAAAACATCAGTCAACGGTTTACTTGCATATTAAGCTGTTGGTGCCTTTGGCTATTACGCAACCTTGTTTATAAGGTCGGGGACGCCTGCTGCCAGTTTGGATTTAAGATGTCGCCTGTATGAGGGAGAAGGATTTCTTTCAATAAGACTTGTCCAAATGAACGGATTCAACATTTTGGGGGGATTTACTCGCCTGGACGATTGAGCATTCATGAATACTTTCTGTGATATAATTATCTGTTTATCTAAGAAATCAATTGTGGGGGTAAGATGGTATGTACATGTTGAAAGGGATAATTGGATTATGGCTGAATTGTGTTGACTCTGTAGCTTACCATGATTTATTTGACTTTCCACTTGCACTAAATGTTTGAGATTATAGGTCCACGGTGGCCTTTTCTCTCCATTAGAAAATGTCTTCATGAACCCAGAGGAGGTGGGTGGTCATCATATGTAAGTGATTTTATGGGTCAGTATTTTTAACATCTGTTAAAAAAATCAAATAAAAAAACTTTAAAAAATACTGTTTGACTTCCTGCTCAAGTGCTGATATCAGTCAAAGAAGAAAGTGATTGTTCTGGAGACATTTTCTCAGAAACCACATGATTATGTCAAGATGAATTATCTTATTCAACAGAAGAGAGCTCATTAACAACTACTTAAACTTAAATTAAAGCACAACCTGATCCTAACCTTAACTTTCAATTTAAGCACTGCTTACCGTTCACCCTAAACTTAAACAACATTTAAAGCAGCACTGAGTTAAGGTTTTAGGTTTCCACAGTCTTCTTTTGGTGTTAAGTGTCGTTATGAAACTAGGGGCTTATGTTTTTCATAGTCTTTGCAGGCCAAAGCTCAAAAGACGATCCCAAACCAAGATGTTCACAGCCGAGGTGAAATAAAATTACCATACCTATAAGTGTGCCATAAAGAAATCCCTTTATTTCCCAGAAGGTTTCATGTGCAGCTGCAAACAAAATGCATGGCAAAAATAAGCCTTGAAGGGAACGGATCCGAATAGCGACTGTGCAATTCTCCCACGTCCATGACACGATGAGAGCAAAATATGTTTTAGGTTGATGTGTTCAAACATTCAGTTCATTGGGTTCATTCGCAAAGGAGAGGCTTCTCTCAGCAAAATCTTGCAATGCGATAGCTTTGGCTAGACCGTATATGCACCCATTATTGCTCTTTACATTTAAATTAGTTTTTTGTCTTACCTTTACTTATTTTATACATTATACTGTTTCCCTATTGCTTTATATATGAAGAAGATTTTTTTATAATT
>OMLC01030805.1:1421-12897 GCA_900302585.1 Regalecus glesne
ATGTTAGCCTGCCTCCTCCCTGGTGCTGTACACAAAGAGGAGCACTCATTTGCCTACACAGGCATACACACGCACACACACGCACACACACGCACACACACACACATATGCATATAAAAAAAGTACCAATCCCAACACTATGAGTATTTAGTATTGTCTTTTTCAAATAAGGTGTTACTAAGTAACACCTAATTTGAGTTTACCGGATATGTCCAAATTTGACCTCCACAACAGCCAACAGAAAAAAGGCTGAAGCCCAAATACAAGTGAGGATCCATCCCCACCACCACCTTGCACAGAGGCTTAAGAGATGGTAGAGATGGTACTTGGTCAAAACACTGGGTGCCCTATTGCTGAGGGCATCTCTAGAGGGAACTCAGGTGACACCCCCCCCATGTGAGGGCCTACACGAGAGGCTAGTTATGCAACGTAATGATATATGTGCATTCATCATTTTCTCAGTGACGTCCACACATCCATCTCAGACACCATTTGGCACACTGATTTTCTTGCATCAATACAATTCTTTGCCGATTGCTTTTACTTTTCCAGATTCTTAGCGTTTCTTCAGACATCATACTCTAGTTTAAGGTGACTCAGTTATACGTTTGAAAAACCTGTGATCTTGCCTGCACACTGTTGTGAAAACAAAAGTCAAATTAGACTGGGCACTTTTCTGGGCAAAGTTATAATTTAACTGTCCTCATCCTCTACCAGCTACTGATGGTCTAATCAGTCTGGTGGAGCCTTCTGTCATAACAGACCTCCATGCAGTTGTAAGTATTCTTAATAATCCACAGAATTGTTATCATGGGTTTGAATAGAACACAAAAAACATGTTAATTTTCATTACAGGATGATGAAGACACCTTGTCAGCTGGGATCAGGGAAGCTATAGAAAGGCCTATTAAGGTTTACAGCTCAAATATATCACCTAACAGTTGATGATAGTGTTGCACCATTAAAAAAATGTGCTCCTTCTTGTCTCCAGCAGAGCAATGCTAGAAATTACAGAGGAAGACGGTCCATCTACAAAGCACAACTTACTTCAGCAAGCTGTTGTTCAGCATTGGCCGATGACTTAACATCAAGCCAAGTAGTGGGAAATTCAATATTGTTTTATTGTGTTCCTACAGCCCCCTGTGAAACAACTGCATAAGATGTACTTAGACAAACACATGGAAAAACCTAATTTATAAATGGACCAGATCAGGTTGTAGATACAAAAGACACCAATTGAAATACAACAGCTGGAATATCAGTTCCAGATAATGTCCAGCTAATTCATGACACCCTGCAGTGGGTTCAAACCTGCAACATTTGGCTCATCAGTTCCTGAAGCGTGCACCTACAACCGAGCTACTGCAGCAACAGGAGGAAATAAAATATTGGTGCCTTGGATATAACATGTTCAGTGTCTCCTATAATACACAGAAAACTCCCATTGGTTAAAAAACCAAAGGCAGGTGCAGCAAGGATCAATTCTGAACTGAAAGCATGTTTGCCAAGTGTCATATGAACAATATGAGGGCTGAGAATATTGTCCAGATAAAGTATCGATTGTAGAGGAAAACACTAACCCTCCAACAGATAATCATCAAGGAGTGATAAAACATCCGAGCAGGGTCCGATCACTCTCCCCAGACAGAGATTTCTGCAGAGTATTTGTGCTTCAATAATAACCTGCTCTCCAAGAAAAGGTCACGCCATGTCTGACACTTCCTTCATTCTGCAGACTTCAGCTAAAGAGGAGGAGAAACTCGGGGTGAGTTGAAGAAAATGTGCCAGTGAGCAGGTTAGCTTCATGGAGCATGTTGCCATAGTAGCTGACTCAGAGTTATGCTGAACATGCTTTGTGAAACCAGAAACCAAGAATTTCTTTCAACTCTGAGTCAACTAACTGAGCTTTCAACTAAGTGAGCTAAACCCACTTTCTAAAACAGGGCCCTGGAGACATCAATGCCAAAGATGTATGCACTTTTAACACTGTGGAGCACTTGGGATTAAAGCCACCCCCACATATGCTTTATTTTCTTCTAAATGCCACTTTCTTTTCGACATATTCACCATTGTGCAGACTATGAGAGGTTTATATTGAAGAACTTTAAATAAAGAGTTGTCACATCAGTCACATGGCCCATCTTTACCCCCGTTGGGATTGAGAAGCAGGTGAAACGTACTGATAGCAGCTCTACATGTGGCATGACAGGCAGGGGAAACGAAGTGGAGCCATAGATCAGAATGAAGAGGAGGCACTCTGAAGGGCGGATTCGTCAAGCGTCCCTCGACCCACATGCAGATGGATCAGAGGCAGTCTCATTACAAAATAATTGTCCTTGAAACGTATGGCCCTCTTGGACCCTGAGTAATACCTCTGCCTCTCAGGGGTGGTAATTGAAGTTGACCACAGTAAATCAGTCCCGGCGGTTGTTGTGCTGACAGCGTAGGGGAAGATTAAGCTGGTATCTTCAGCATCGGGAGAAACTTGGATTTACGGCACAAAATAACACAGTCACAGACCACATAAGTCAAACTAACTGGACATGTTTGCACAGGCAAGGTGTGTGTGTGTGTGTGTGTGTGTGTGTGTGTGTGTGTGTGTGTGTGTGTGTGTGTGTGTGTGTGTGTGTGTGTGACCATTTGCTAAAATAGATAGTGCCTCGGCTGCCGTAATTGTACACTGCTTGGGAAATGAGGAATGAAAATCGTTTTACGTGGTTGTTGTGAAGGTAAAACTATTATCAGTTTACCACGAAGGTCAAATGTAGGACAAGCCCTTTATTGGCATGTAACACATTATCTAGTCATACGTTTCTCACTCTCAGTGAATCACTGCGGCTTTACCAACATGCCAGGAGTGATTTGCAATAGAGCAACTTCCAGCGTGGGTCCTATCAGTAGTCAGTATGAGAACTGCTCAAATCTCCCAGACAAACAGCACACTGTGTAACGTCTCACTGTGCCCTGTGAAGTGTTAAGAGATGATAGCTCGCCTCCAACTTCTGTCTCATCCCAGACACTGATTACCCTCGTTGCAGTTAACTTGGAGCTCCAGCTAATTAGCACCAATGGTAATTAGCGGAGTCGTTAAGAGCCTTATAATCAACTTTTCTCCTCTGCATTTTTGACTCCCCGGGGCTGCTGGGTCTGTCTGCCTCTGCACCCCTTCCCAGCCAGCGTAGTCCATGTGCATACAGCTAGGGAACATGCATTATACATGCTGAGCTATGGAGCGGCTATGTGTGAAATGGAGACACTGCGTTAGCTTGAGATGGGCTCAACAGCTCCACAAGCACAGTTTGCACATATGTGCTAGTTAGCATTTGAGGAGCGCAGGCTGTGGTGCTGAACAGTGGCAGAGTGAAGCCACCGGAGAAGGGGGGTTGGGTGAGGGGCAGGGAGTGTATATGGCTGAAGGGACAGTTCCTCTGTTTGGATTGGATACCTTAAGGGCATACATGTGTTTGGTCAATCTAAGATCCAGCGGATTGTTTCAAGAGGTAGGATTATAGGTAACTCTACCACCATATCACTCCACAGTGAGCAAGACGGAGTTGAAGTATGAGGGAGGTCTGCAATAGAGCAGACATCAGCAGGAGTTAGACAAAATATGAATTAGATGCTGTGAAACGGACCATGCTAGTTTAAAGAAGTGGCTTTTAAGAGCAGCTTTGAATTCTGTAATGGAGCCCAGTAAGCGGATGTGATGGGGGATGGAGTTCTAGAGTTTGGGTGCAGCATAGGACAAATCCCTGGCACCCATGGTGCTGAGGTTGATGGCTGGAGTCCTGCTGGTGAAGACCACAGGCAGTCAGATAGAGTGCAAGCCTGCAAGAGGTCTGTGAGATAATCAGGGGGTAAATTATAAAGAGCTTGTATATCGATAGCATTTTAAAGTTCATCCTCAGGAATTTACTAACACAAGTAAACCAGTGTAATTGTAATAGCGCCAAGGTAAAAAATACACATCTCTCTCTCTCTCTCTCTCTCTCTCTTACACGGGCAATTACTGTATGGTGGGTGGGTGTAGGTGAGAAGTTGCTCATCCTCTCTGGGACACAGTCAAAACTGACAAGTGTGTTTTGTCTGCGTGACGACTAATGTGTTGGCATATATTCACCCTCAACTAATCAACGAAACACAAACACCTCCTCTCCATCAAAGCTGAGAACCAGTTTACACAGTCTGCTCTCACATTTGTTGGTCAGAGATAATATAGAGCAAACTGTACATGTGAGCATATGAGTTGGTGATAATGAATATTATATGCATATTTCAGTTTGTTACTATTACATGCAAGGCACAGTTTAACAAGGGATTTCTACTATACTTTGACTATTCAAGTAGGCAGAGCACAGTGCCCATTTAATCAAGAAAAGGGGTTTTGATCCAACAATGTCCAACTACATTGGAAAAAAGAGGCCATCATTGTATGGCAAAAAGAGGCCTTGGGTAAGGAGAGAGGGAAAAAAACATTGGCAAATGTCATAGGCTTATTGTTTCATTATCTAGATTCTTTGAACTTGACAAAAAGCAAATAACTGTTGCTGGATTTAGGAAATTCAAATATTTCTTTTGCAGATTGTTCTGTCATCTAATCAAACTGTCAGCAACTGAACTATTTCTGTATTATCATTATCTATCAATCCCAGGACATTATTAAATTTCAGGTCATGTCACAAGAATTTTCCATGCTATAAAATCTAATAGTGCTTCATATAAAGCTGGCACAAAGTCAAACCAGAAGGCCCAAGGAAAAATGACATGTAAGGACCAAGAACAATGAAATCCAGTTGATGGGATCAAATCCCGTCATGTTATTTGTATTGATTTTAGGTGGACACAGGGACGGCGTGTACGGTGTAGACTGTAGATTGGACTGGCTGTCACATTTTCTGAATTTTGTCATTGAATGAGATAAATTCTCAGCAGGCCCCGGTAGAATGAAATTCAGAGGCTACTTCCACAGGAGGGTATGTTAGCCTGTTGACAATATCAATCAAAGCATCAACATCGTCATCGTCTTTGGCAATGATATCAGAGAAGCATGGCCAACCTGCATTTCTCAGTTCCAAATTTTAAATGTGAGGTCTCTCTTTATAGGTGTCATAATGAACAACAAGATTGGTTTTTGGCCTTCCGTGTTCAGATTTATGACACTCTTTTCTATTCTGACCAGTGTGGTACATCACCATGGAGATGTCTTGATGCATGCTCAAAAATCCAGGAATGGAACTCCCAAAAAAGAGGTGAATCAGTTCAACTGGATTAGAAGTTTATTTGGAAACAGACGGAAAAAGTCATCTGGTGAGTGACGAAACGTTTCAAATAAACTTCTGATCCAGTTGAACTGATTCACCTCTTTTTTGTGATCACTATGGAGATTTTCTCTTACCAGAGACTACCTTCACTTTAGTGAATGCGATGACATCAATAACATCTGAAAATGTATTTATTTATTGATTCCCTCATCAGTTCCACAGGGGGGAAATGTGAAATTCTCTGCATTTAACTCATCATATTGTACAGGAGCAGTAAGGTGCCGCTAACAGATACTCAGAGAGCAGTTAGGGGTTCAGTGTCTTGCTCAAGGACACCTCGACATGCTTTCTACAAGATTGAACCTCCAACCTTCTGATCACCAGGAGACCGCTCTACCTACTGTGCTATGCCGCCCCAAATTAAATTATCTACAAGCTCATTGACTATGACTCAAGAGAGGGGTCTGCATGGAAGAGAAAGGCCGAATTAATATTTCACAAGTGCTTTCAGTGATATGCCAATTTAATTGGCATATCACTGGCATTTGTGATTACCTCTGTTTGAATATATGTGAGGAATGGTAATAGTACTCTCAAAGAAAACACAGGAATGATCAGAGAGAGCAACATCAGTCCCCACAGCGTTAGAAATGATCAGACCCTCAGTGATAATAAGTGTTCCACTTCTTATGAGTGGCCTCAGTCACATGCTGAGTCAGTCCACAGTTATAAAGAACACAATGCAGGTTTTCCGTTCCTCTGTCCTGGGGGTTGTCAACACGGATGTTTAAATCCCCAGCAATAACTACAGTATCCAAGTCAACACGAATTATACAGTAATTCAGTTAAGTCATCAAAAAGGTTTTGTATCGTATTTAAATGGCCTATACATATTTATAAATATGACTCGAGAAGAAAAATGGAACTGAAGAGTCACATATTCAACAGAAGGAAAAGGTCCATAAGATGTCTTCTTGTGTTGGAGCGAATCAAGAAGCAAAATGGCAACCCCACCTCCTTTCTTACGCTTTCTGGTCTCACTCAAATCACGGAAATTGGTAGAGGTAGACCCAATAAGAACAATTATGCTGTTATCTTGGTCTAACCAAGTTTCCATTAAAACATTTTTTAAATTGAGATGTGCTTGATGATAAATCATTTATTAAAATGTTTTTCCTGCCAAAGACCTAATGTTTAGTAACACTAAATTCAGTGCATTAAGAGTTTTATCCGGCTGTGGCTGCTGGCATACAACTGGAGTCTGATTAGATAAAGTAGATTCAAGATTCACAATGTCTATTGTGACTGTGATTGTACAATTACAATCATATAAAAGTAGATGTCTGCTTTGAGTACACTTTGTTCTTCCAGGTCAAAACTGGAATAGCAGACCTAGGAGCTGCTCCTCACTGTATGGGGCGTATACTACCAATTCAAGTCAATTTTATTTGTATAGCCCATTATCACAAAATAAAAATTTACCTCTGTACTTTACACTAACAAACATGGTGTCCTTAGACTCTCACATTGGATAAGCAATAATTCCCTTAAAAGAAAACCCTTTAACAGGGGTCAACAGCAGCAGTGGGTCCATAACCAGTAAGCAGAGGCAGATGTAGCCCATGCTAAAAAAACAATAAGAAAAAATGCATAAAGCTGTATTATTTTACCGACAGAGAAAGAATTAACATTGATTTGTATTTCCTACTTCTAAGCGACAGTGGGCTGGTGCAGGAGAGCAGACATTTTAGTCTCAGGTTCAATCCCCACTTCCTTCTAAAAGTTTGTCAAAGTGTCCTTAAGTGAAACAGTTAAGCTCTAGCTGCTTGGGAGAACAGATGAAAATTAGCCTGGTGGCTTAATCTGTCGTATTTAAATTGTGAATGTTAATTTATATGCACTGTCCCTATAAAAATAAATAAATAAATAAATAAATAAATAAATGTAGAAGGTGTGCCAAACTGTCCTTTATATTCTGTAGTGAGGCTGGGTGCTGGACTGATATCCTGACAACTACCTGTGTGAACACAACAAACAATAGAGATAACGAAGCCAAAACCTGACCAAGAAGACTCCAACAATGCTGAGCAAGGACACTGACTTATTTTAAATATTGTTAAATATAACATAAGATAACACATATAAGCACCTTGAAAAACCCAAATCATACGTGATATTTTTACTCCTCGATTTCTCTTCAGCTTTTAATAAGATGCAGCCTCATGTTTTGATCGAGTGACTTATTTCTTATTTTAAATGACCAGAACAGCCTCTGATGTTGCTTTTAGTTTTATAACAGATAAAAGTCACACCAAGGTCTCAAATACGGGCTCACCCTAGGGTTGTATCCTGTCTCCACGTGCTTTTCACTATACATACAGAGAGAACTCCTCAAGATGGCAGCTATCCTCTGACATTTTCTAACTCCGCCCTGTTGTCTCTTCTCCAAGGCTTGGGTTCTGATCATGTTTGCCATACCTGCCTTCATCAGATTAAGACCTATGGATAAAAAAAAAAAGAATTAATTATTGATTTTAAGTAGAATAGTAGCAAACTAACAGCCGACATTACACATAGTGAGGACATTCAATGTGTCGACATATAAGATAAGAGATAAGATATTCCTGTATTAGTCCCACAGAATAAATATATCTGCAAGTGTCTGGGAATGGAGTTCAACTCTCAACTCAATTTCAATCCAAACACAGAGTCGCTTGTTAAGCATGAACAACAACTCTGTGTCTGTGACACCATTAAATGTTGTTTTTATCAGTTGTTCATTGAATGTCTTCTAACTTTCTCATTCATTTGTTGACTTAATGGGTTTTCTAAAGGACAAGCAAAGCCTAAATGTTTTTGTGAAGGTCTGTTCCGAGACAATTGGAGCTCAGCAAAGAGACTTTTGCTCCCCCTGGGAGAAACAGGTGGCTCAGAACGCAAAAGGAATTATCAGCCAATGTGACCATGTTCTGTCCAGTGAATTCACTGTAATGGCCTCAGGCTGGCGTCAGAATGTGCCCCTTGGGAGAACAAACCACCACTCCAAGTCCTTCATTTCTTCCTCTATCAGGCTATTGAATACCAACAGGACTCATTTTAACTGACCACTACGTTCATTTAAACTCAGTTATTCACATGAGCTACAGCAAAATGATTATTTTTTTATTTCAATCATTGCTGTTCCTTGTTTCCTTGTATTGACCTATGAGTGTTGATCTGTTGCCTCTAGCATTCCATGACTAACTCAGGGTTAGGGTTTTCTGAGTCGTGTGTAGACTGGATAAGGGGGCAGTGGTAGCTCGGTGGTAGAGCACTCACTTCAGGGACTGACAAGCAGGATACTGTGGGTTTGAAACCATCGTGGGGCGTCAGGAAGAGCATCTGGCCTTAATCCCCCATGCTCAATCTAAATCCATGTTCAACCAAAAATCTGGGGACCAATCGTAACATCTAAAAATAGACCTCTCTGTGTAGGTTGAGTAAATGAATTGCCCTTCTTGAGATAAATTAAGCTGTCTGAATCTGCATCTTTATACTGTCTCTTTGTCTTTCCATCATATTCTAGAGCTACCTCCACTTTAACAGGGGGGTTAACACTTTAATTAAGGGCGAGGATGAAAACAGACGGGGAAGGAAAGGCACTTTATTTGGTCATTGTATTCCTAAAATGAAATGTATCCCCTGCAGTTAACCTAGCTTATTGTACCGGAGCAGTGGGCAGTGCCAGGGGAGCAGTTAGGAGTCAAGTGTCTTGCTCAAGGACGCTTCAACATGCTTTCTGAAGAGAACTGAAAACAAGGATAAATGGCGGGCCTTTGATGGCATAATTTCCAAATTTCACGTTTCTAACTCAAAACGTGAGTGACTGGTGAATTTTATTCACTCAGCTAAGAGCATCCTGGGGGCACTGAGAGGTAGTGGACTGTGACAGACTGTGTCTAGCCTCACGGCAGACCTTCATGATGACCCCAAGATCCAACTAAAGTTTTTTAACTTCAACTGGATCTCATCGTGACACATACAAATGGACAACTCATTTAACTAATCCTATTAAGGGGCGGCATAGCTCAGTGGGTAGAGAGGTTGTCTGGTGATTGGAAGGTTGGAGGTTTGATCCCTGGTCCTACAGAAAGCATTTCAAGGTGTCCTTGAGCAAGACAATGAACCACTAACTGGTCCCTAAGCTCACTGCTCCTATATAATAGGATGGGTTGAAATGCGGAGAAATCCAAACATCCCCATTTAGGACTGATAAGGGAATCTATCTATTTATTTACTGTATGGGAACAGTGAGCAGCTGCTTGTTCAGTGTCTTCCTCAAGGACACTTCAACATGCTTTCTGAAGGACCTGTGGATTGAAGCAGCAACTTTCGGATTAATAGATGACCCACTCTACCTCCAGTAGATTTGAAACAGAGGAAGTGTTGGCAGTGGCTTTGTATTTCTGTTTGTGGACATGCATGTCTTTTTGATTTTGGGAGGAAGCCCATGCAGACATGGAGAGAACATGTAAACTCCACATAGAAAGGATCTGGAATGGAATTTGAACCCAGGACCATCTTATGGTGAGACAAGAGTTCTAAACGCTGTGTAATGGTGATTAAACACAAAAGTCCCACTATAACAAAATGTCACCAAAAAGCAACAAATCCTTAATTTGATCTGAGGCCATCATATGTCGGAGTTAAACTTTACAACACAAGCATCTTCTAACCAGTATTTTTGCATTCAGGGGTAGGAAAATGTCTGCTAAGCATTGAAGGAGATAAGCCAGAAAACCACATAGGCTCTTTTAATAGTCATAAACCTTTGCCTCAAAGGCTGTGCCCCCCCGCCCCCCAAGCTGTTGGACAGGACTGAGGCTGAATGTAATGTGTCATATTAAAACATGCACTGAACGAATAATAGTTCTCAGTGAGGATGTCATCCAGCTCTATTTATAAGTGGCTAGTGTCTGTGCCTTTGAACCAATCAACTCTTGTTTCCATGTTTTCAAGTATGTCTGTAGATACATTTCTCTATGAATATATAATCACTATGGCAAAAAGCATCTGTTTTCTAGTTCCTTTAAGCAAGCAATCTGTCTAGCTATAAAAGAAAAAGCACTTTAGTTGATTATTGTATTCTTACGATGAAATGAAATGTGTGTTTTGCATGTCACCCTTCCTATTATACAAGAGCAGTGGGCAGCTACAGCACCCAGGAAGCAGTTAGGAGTTCAGTGCCTTGCTCAAGGACAATTCAACATGCTTTATGAAGGAACCAGAGATTTAAATAGCAATGTTATGATTATTAGACAACCCGTCCTACCCCCTGGGTCATGCCACCCCAATGTCTCAAAGTCCAGTAGATTAGAAATAGTGGAAGTGTTGGTAGTGGCTTCAGTTGTCCTTTTTAATTACTTTTCCTCCCTTGAACTTACATAATGAAACGAATAGAAGATTTTACTTTGCGTCAGTGGTATGAATGATGATGGCACTTTCATTGGGAATGTGGATGATTGTAAATAGCAGCTTTGGCAACTTAAGATAATATTTATTTTTCCTTTCATTGCCGCTCTCCTCACATTACCCAAGTCACCAATCTTCTGTTAATATAAATGTTGCCAGGATACAGACTTAGAAGCCATGACTGTCCATTAGCTGACCTTGATGAAGATGATCAAGTTGACAACATTGTTGCCAAGGCAACTTCAAATATGCATTTAAGCGCAAATCAATTTGTAAAGTGCAATCATGATCAGTTATCACTGAAGCTGAACTT
The DNA here is from genome assembly GCA_900302585.1 of Regalecus glesne. Lineage (NCBI taxonomy): Eukaryota > Metazoa > Chordata > Actinopteri > Lampriformes > Regalecidae > Regalecus > Regalecus glesne. The sequence goes on from OMLC01030805.1 coordinate 12,447, forward strand.
GCAAACTGTCTTTCAGAGGGGCTTGTGCTAGGTCTCGTAGGGAATATGAAGTAAAACAGCCCCTCTCCTGAATTCAATCTGCTAAGCCCATCACTCCATGGCCTGATGCAACCAGATTCGGCTGTTACCCTTCAGTGAACCTGCCAGCGAAGGCCATTTGTTTGCATAAGGGACCTGCCAGTAAAGCCATGTCAGTGTGGCCACAGTATTACTAAAACTGCAGCAACAAATTTCATACACTTGCAAACACCCGCATGCAAACATACACACAAACACATGCACCCTCACACGCACGCTCTTAACACCGCACAATGCCTGTAGAAAAGCTCTAGCCAAGGAGCTACTTTACCATCAGCCCAGGTGATAATGATGATGCTCCATCAATGCCAGAGGGCTGGAGCTGAGGCAATATAAAGGAAGCATACACAAACTCACAAACAGAGAATAACAC
>OMLC01030811.1:0-10592 GCA_900302585.1 Regalecus glesne
GATCCTTTACCCAGTGGTTAGATTCAAGAAATCCTGGGTGCATTTTTCTGCTTTCCCACATACCAGAATTCTCTCTCTCTCTCTTTCTCTCTCTCTCTCTCTCTCTCTCTCTCTCTCTGTTTCTTTCTCCCTCTCTCTCCCCCCTCATTGTCCAAGCTGAGTAGCTGCCAGGCTCAATTAAGGGATCTAGAAGAAGGCGTTCCCTCTACTTCAAAGCCACCTCCTTTGGCAACATTCAGCCACACCATTTGTCTAACCACAAACACACACACTCAGAGACACACACATGCAGAATCAAATACACACAGTGACAGAAACCAAAGGAGCTGGCCAATGTGGCCTGCTGGATGAGTTGAGAATGGGATAGGGAGGAGGAAGCTGAGGTACAGTGGTGTGATATCAAAGATCCAGTAAAAGATGGATGAGATCACTGAGACATGATTAGAAAAATGAGAAAGAAGGACCACCCAGATGTAAAGGAAATGAAGGAAATCCATGTGTTTTTTTAATCAATGTATTCCTATAATGCTATAAAATATAGTAATATACACTTCTGAGACCAGCTATGTTGTCTGGTGTGGAGACAGCAGCACTGACAGACAGACAGGAGGTGGAGCTGGAGGTGGAGGAGGTGAAGATGCTGAGATTTACATTAGGAGTGATGAAGAAGGACCAGATCAGGAACCAGTATATCAGAGGAACAGCTCAGGGTGGAGGGTTTGGAGACAAAGCCAGAGAGGCCAGACTGAGATGGTCTGGACATGTGTGGAGGAGAGATGCTGGTTATACTGGGAGAAGGATGCTGGTATACTGGGAGAAGGATGCTGAATATGGAGCTGCCAGGCTAGAGGAGAAGAGGAAGACCAAAGAGGAGGTTTATGATGTGGTGAGGGAGGACATGCAGGTGTCTGGTGAGACAGAGGAAGATGTAGAGGACAGGAAGAGATGGAGATGATGATCTAATGTGGTGACCCCTGATGGGAGCAGCCAAAGGTGGTAGTAGTAGATTGTTATTATTTAAAATTAAAATGATACAAATGGTCATTGCAGCAGCTGATAGTTGGAAAGAGAGGAAACGTTTTTTTAACAATAATTAAATAAATTTAACATTATTGTCATGTTAGGAGATTATGAGAATTACATCCTATGTGCATCGTGTTCCAGTCATGATCACAACACCACACACTAGAATGTGCTATGGAAATAGTTTAGGTTAGTCACGTCGATGTACGACATGAGCTCGGTGTTGTTGGAGCTGGTACAGGAAGCTGCCGCTATTTTGGTGCCATTCTACAAATATGGGACTGCTGCTTAGTTGCTTACCTTGTTTCATGAGCTTCTACAAGCTAACCTGTTAAGTGTTGCGATGTCACAGTTTTAACATGAATAGTTTGATTCTCTGCTGTAACCACCACATCAAATGCTATCACTGGTAATGGGACTAAATCTTTTCTTATACACATGCGTTACCCTTTTGACCACCATTTGACCGTTTTCGTCCATGTACTTCTCCTCCGTGACTGACTGAAGGGGGAAGTCAGGGATTTCATCTGCCTATTGGAGACACAAGAGACACAGTCAGGGTTGGGCTCTTTAACCGATTTTGATATTAGAGATTAAAACAAGATTCTTATTTTTTTTTAGCTGTGAGAGATAAGGGGCACACAGGAGAGGAGTCGGTATAGAAATACACACGGACACAAACAAACACGGTTGTGAGTTTGAACTCTCTATCGCATGCCACACAGGAGTAGCAAATCTCTTGTTAACTGAAAAACAACTTCAAGAGTGGTCACACACAGTGGCTCAGCTCTTTTGCTGATAGTGAGAACCACCGTGTCACACAGGAAACACAGCATGACGGAATCTTTTGGTTAATATGAAGCTAAACTACAGAAATCCTACTCGATGCTCGCTTCACACACACACACCTCATGCTCAAACCGATACCTGAATGATAACTCTCCTTCGCACTACTCTGGTGGTCAAAAATTCCTCATCTGAACTTTCTGACAACTTTCCGAGTTCAGCAATGACCTCCTGACCAGACAAGACAGAGGTATTGTGCTTTTGGGGACAGACAATTTCAAAGCAAAGATGAAACTTATGCAGCCAAGCGGGTAATGATAAGAGTGTTATGATGCATTTTCCCTTTACTTCAGTATTAACACAGATTTCTTATAAATCCTTTTAGTCATAAAGTACAACATAACAGTCTTTAAGATAGGAAACAACACAAGACTTGGCTGGAGACTTTCATGAAGCGTGCAATGCGTGAGTCTGACAAAAGAATGAGTGACAATAGAATATCCGGTTAACGAAACTCATAAGTGGAGAAAAACCAACTGATAATGCTAGCAAAAATAAGTTGACTCAGATTTCAGCATTAAGGGGTGAATGCATATAAAATGGAGAAGGAACAAAATGCATGGATGGAGTAAAAGGGCCTCAATATTTTGCTAGCATGTATATCTACAGAACACCGTGCTCAAGGCTAGGACTCGTCAACTCAGAAATCCAAATAAGCGTGTTTAAAAGAGCTTAGAATTCAATTCATGTAGTAAAGGAGCATAAAGCAGCCATTCCACTTTGAAGCAGGTGTTTGGGTTGGCGCAGCTCTGGTAAAAGTTGCCAGTTGGGATGACTTGGCCGATCTCGTCTTACCCTTGTCAAAGATTGATAATCATCATCACATGGTTCCTCTCCACAGGGAGGGAGTTCTTGTGGAGCCTCGTAGAAGGTCGAGTCTTCATTGTGTGCTTCAATGTCACTCGGCTTTTCTTCACTCCCTTCAAGAACATCCTCAGGAGGATCATGGCCATAACGTGCATCTTCAAAATCCTCACTACCAGAGGACTGCAAATCTCCTTGCTCTTGTCTGTAAACAGCAGAGTAAACTGGATCTGCAGATTTCAAATATATCTTTCGTTGTCCTCCAGGATAGGTGGAGTAAACCTTGGGGCTACTGCCGCTTGACCTCCTCGTTCTCTTGGGTACATCATGGTCAGTCTCCGAGAAATCCGACTCGGCCTGTTTGCAGTCAAAGTAATTGTCTGGGTCGGAGTCTACAATGAAAGGCTCAAGGCTGGAGATGGCTGAGGCAGAGGAGGTCTTCATGTCCTCAGGTGGGACACTAAACTCCTCACTCAGGGTTGATACCGTCTCTGGTCTGGGTTCAGCTGGAGCGTCCTGAGAGGAGGGAGACTTGGGAGTGGAGTCAAGAGAATCAGAGACGTCGGCATTCTCCGAACAGGGGAAAGGGGTCACCTCCTCAAAGCTTAAGTGTGGAGCTGACGTGACCGTCTCAGAAGCTTGTGGAGCCAAGTCAGAAAGAGACCGAGAGGAAAGATCACCAACCTGGATGGCCTCTGGTACACTTGTCTCCTGTACATTTAGGACATGATCTCGGGGAATTTGTGTTGATGTTTCCTGTGGCTTAGGCCTCGACCCGTTCAGCGTCCTAGTCGGTTCACACAGTTCCCGACTTTGAATAAGAATGTTCATAGAATATTCGTCATTAGCATAAGACATGTACTCCTCAGATTGGTCAGTTTGATGTTTCTTTGCAGTCATTTCAGATAAAAGCTCTGGAGGAAGCTGCTCAGTGGTATTTTCATCACGTGCATTTGGTTGGAAAACTTTAGAGGAAAAACTGGAGTCTGATGTTTGTTCAGAAACTTCAAGGAGCTCTTTGGCAGATTCTGGAATCACAAAAGACTCAGTAGGCAACACTGAGCAGCTTACGACTGTACCATCATCTGATGTTACAGCCCTATGAGTATACAGAGAAGTACACGGATCCGACTTAGGTGATTTGACTTGTTCATCTGCTATTAGACATGTCTCTGGAGAGGTTTCCATCAGATCAGGAGTGATTCTGGAAATGTGAGTTTCAGTTTGATCGGAGGTGGAGAGATATGCAGACACTTGGACTGCAGCGCTTGTTTGAGCTAGATCATTGACAGGTGGTAAGACAGATGTCACACTGACTCCAGAAGGGCCACGGTCTGTGCCATGGCATTGGTCATCGGGTGACGTGTCTTTGAGTTCGATGTGAGGTTGATTGACTTCAGTCCTTTCATCATGACATTCTGAAAGGGGTGGATCAATCATCTCTGGTAGGAACTGAAGTTTCATCTCTTCCGGATCTGATGGTTGCTGGTCAAGCTCGGCGGACCCAGGCCCCATTAGAGATGGACGATCATCTGAGCTGCTTGGGGATGTATGACTGAGAAGGACTGGGGTTACTGGGCTTTCATCATCTGAATGAGATATTCTGCCTGGGTCAATGCTTTGATGCTTATCGTCACTCTCCTGTGGCAAGTCACTTTCATTGGTAGTGGTCACTTCAGGTAGCGATTCTACTGTGTTAAGAATTGGACTCTGCAACCCTGGAGAAGATTGCTTTTCAGTAGAAAGTCCATCGTGTGCCAAAGATGTGACCTTGGCTGGTAAAGGTTGATTCTGTTCTGTAAAACGTTTGTGCTCTGAAGATTCTGACAGACTTCTCGTGGGTAATCCTATGGACACCTGCACAAACTATAAGAATGGAATGGGGGGAAAATGAAAAACAAAAGAATGAATAAAAAAAAGATGATCGATGACATCATCCAGTGAAAAGTAGAAGAGTATACATAGCATGCAGTAGAACATGTTATGGTTTTGTAAAGTGCAGTGATATCTATCAAATCTATCAAATGAATAAATTCACTCAACTTGCCAGCTTCTACATCAAAAATTAGTTCAATTCATTACCCCATCCGTGCTCTATCAGTTCACTTACAGAGGAAAAATGAGCCTTTAAAAAAAAATCCGGATTTGCTAATTATATATGAATTCTCAATACTGAGGAAATATATTTTCCAACCATATTTTTCTAAATGCTTTGGATTCAGTTACTCCAGATTCAACTGAATTCTCTGTAACATGAAGATGACAGAGTAATTCATTTGTAAACGCATACTATTCTTAATGCATCTGAATAAAACCCACCGACTCTAGTCATATTCAAAACAATGACGTCCACATAGCCATAAGGTAAAGCTCTCACCCCAGTTTATCATATGAGAAATCTAACAAGGAACCTATGGTTAGCTTCATGTCTTTGGTAGATATTTGCACAACCCCAACACCTTTTGATTAGTTGTATTTCTTTGAAAGAACATTCCTGATGCTCCAGTGCAAACATGCCACTTCAGAACAGAGAAGCCGGCACATCGGATGCATGAGTTAGAGCTTGAGCCAAGACTCCTACGAGAAGTTCACAGGTTATGTGTGGCAATCTTTACTCCCCTTAAAAGCAGCTTTGCATTCTCAGCCGAGCAAGTGCTGTCTTACCGGCACTGAGGAACTTTTGTTCTTTTCCTCTTTCCTCGTCTGTCTTTTCTTGTGGTCGACAATCAAATCTTGTTTCACCTCTTGATTGAACTGAGGTTCCGTCAATTTATATACAAGTTCATGTTTTCTCCTTTTAACAGATTCTTCATTTCCTTGAGGTTGAATATGAAACGCCTCCTCCAGCCAAACAGCATTGTAGTTCAATTGTAGATCAGATGGCATGTGACTCAACTGTGGGTAAAACTGGCTACCGTGTGAGCTCGCCTTATCTAATCTAGGTTTTCGGCTGTCTGGGGAGGAGGCCTCGCAAAATAATGAGTGTCATCTGAATTTGGTGAAGGAACTGTGATGCCTATTTCAAGGGTTTCACTTGGTGACAGAGGGATGTCTCTATGAGCTGTTCCTGCTATAGAGCTAGTGATGCTTAGTTGTGACGGTGTTGAATCTGTGGCTGCTTTGGCATCGGATTTTGCCAAATAGCAAGCGCTCCCTTCAGTATGTTGTGCTGCTGTGGTTACTGATGGTGGATCTTCAGTTTTTGGCGGCAGCTTGTGAGTCACCTCTGACCATTTTGTTGCTGTATGCTCAAAGAATCCTCTTTTATCGTGGATAGATTCTCCTCTATAGCATGGGTCACAAATATTTGCCATTAATTTTTGGGGAGTAGGTTTGCGTATTGGTTTGTACTCGGTGGTTGTCTTGTCTGAGAGGGGTTGTTCAGTTGACATTGATTCAACAGTATCTGACCTGAGCTGGCCTAAATCATCACCAGACTCTGCCACTGGTGCAGTGCTGTGAGGGGAGGCTCTTTGTAACTCTGACAGTGTGTATCCACGGTCTAGGAAAGACTGTCCACACACATTCTCTGATGGCAAGGGTTCAGCTGATAAGCAAGTGAGATCGTCTGGTTTCTTTTGCCCGGAAGGAGGCTCTAAAGGTACAAAGAGAAAATTACCTTGTGAAAGGTCTGCATGTGTCGGATGAGTCTGAGCTAGTTGAGGCCTAGAACTTAAAGACAGTTCTGCCTCAGCTTTTAGTTCATGTATATATTCTGAATCTGGTGGATGAGATGAAGGAAAAGACCCTGGGGGTGAGTGGTCCATCACTGTGGGTTGTAAAATACAATCAGAAGGTTTTACTTCAACTGATTCAGGGGACAATGGCCTTAACTCTGGTCTCTCATTGAAAGAAACATCACTGCAAAACTCACAATGATCCCAGTCTGAAAATGTAGACTCGGGTGAAGCAGACCTTTTGCCCCCAACATCAGCGTAATAAAAGTGCTGAGATATGAACTGAGGAATTGGTGAGTCTGGAGATAGGGATCTATACTCATCAAACGATGCAGCAGATGTCAAAGAAGGAGTTCTCTGGTCTTCCCCTTGAGACGGAAGTGCTCCTTCTTTTAAATTCTGCGACTTTGGGGATGGAGGTCTATAAACCCTCTCTGCTGCATAAAGAGTGGATCCCATGCCAAGTGTTTCAGTTGGTGGTGCAAGGGAGTCAATATCAAATTCTACTGCAATATGATCAGTGACTTCAGAGCATTGTATTGAAGGTGTTTTTACAGTTTCGCCAGGAGCATCTATGCTATGCTGTGTTTCAATCCCGCCTGTCTCCAAATCCTTACATGTTTGTCTCGTATCACAGTCGATGTCTGACTGCTTTTCCTGTGGACCTTTAAGGATCTCTGTTTCACCATGAAAAATTTGCCCCGCATAAAAAGGATCATATATATGTGCCATTAATTTGGCTTCTGTGGTTAAAGTTGTGTAAGTTGTGACAGTTAGTTCTGACGATATTGATTCAGCAGCCACTGGCTGTATCCCGTCTCCTTCCAATTCCTCTAATGACACTACACACTCAGGAGATGATGGTTTTAACTTCGACAACCAATAGTCAATGAACATATGTGTGTATTCATCCTCTGTTGACAGTGGGTCACTTGACAGTGGTTTTAACTTACATGACTGGTCTTCTGCTCCTTGCTCTGGCTGTTTGAAATGACCGTGCAGTGGTTCTGGATATGTCTGGGAAGCTATAGCTGATGATAATCTGAAAGTCGGCGGTGTTTCCTCTTTACTCGATTCATCTTCATATTCAAAGACAAAGGGATCTGGTGAATCTGCTCTGTTTTCAAATATTTCATCGAGAGAATATTCCAAATGGTCAAAGTCAGAGCTTGTGGTTGTGGGGGAGGATGATCTTGCTTGTGAGAAAAGCACGAAGTGATCAAAACACTGTATTTCATATTGGGGAATGGGAGAGTCGGGAGATAGGGGCCTATATTCATTGATGAGTGCAACTGACTCAGGAGAAGATGCCCTAGATTCTTGAATCAAAGTGTCCAGGAATGAAAATTCCTCAGTGGGAGTTATTGACTCTGCTGACAAAACATTGAGACCTATCTCAGAAGAATCCCAGTCTGAAATCAGACATTCAGGTGAAGATGTCCCATTACCAGTGACATCAAGAAAATTACAATGTTGTGATGGAGAGGGAGGAACTGGTGACTCTGGAGATGAGGGCCTACATTCACAAAAAGGCACGGAGGATTCTGGTAAAGGTAACCTTGAATCAGCTAACATGTGAACCAGGTTTGAAAGGTGTCCCCGAACATCTTGCTCTTTCACTTTTACTTCATGCTCTTTACTATCCTGGTATGGCAGAGATAAATTATCTTCTATGACCTCTTCAAACAATGGATCATCTACCAGAGACAAGTTAGTCATGCCCAGTTCACTTTTATGAGAGAGGTTTTCTTCTAAGCTGGGTCTGACACCCTGATCTAAATTAGCAAGACTACTAGAAGAGTCTCTTGGATGCGTCAATGGTTTTCCACTTTCAAATGTTCGCCCTCTCTCTTCCAAATCTATTTCTCCAGACAAATTACTCTCTCCTTTAGAAACTGGGTCATACATATGACACATCAGTTTACCAGGGACTACCCTGTGAATGAACTGGTAATCTGCAACCACTGCCTTTTCATTGGGAATGCCCGAAATTAACTGTACGGATGGACTCTGGGAAGTTGGATGATTTGGGGATGTTATTAACGGATTATCAGTTGTAAGCGTTGGTGAGTTGGATCCATCATCAGTTTGGCAAATAACTGAATAATCTAGCTGATCAACCACAGTAGAAGTAAACATGGTTGAACATGGTGTGATCTCACTTAAATGATCAATAGGTTTGTTTGCCAATACTATTTCGGCTAAATCTTCCCTGAACTCAGTAATTAGCTCATCAGGATGATATCCAGACACCTCAGGGTCACTCATCACTGTAAGAGATGAACCCTCTTCATCCTCTGTGGATTCTATATAATAGTGGCTGTGTTGAACTATATCAGGTAATATTTGGACATCAGAAGTTACGGGAATGTCCCCTTCTAATGCAGCGGATACTGGTGAGGCCACTTTAACCTCCTCCAACACGTTTGGAAGTGGTGATATATCATGCCCTGATGACAGTGAATCGGGGGACAAAGGTATACTATCAGACAATCTTTCTGATTCACATTCCATAAGGACCGACTGAGGAGACTCTGGTCTGGTCTCTTCCAACAAATTGGATAGACAAATCTCTGAACATTCCCAATCTGATGCTGCTGAAAACACAGATGATGACCTGCTTCTTGAGATCCTGAGATCATCAATGATATTCTGACGGATAAACTGGGGAACAGGTGAATCTGGAGAGAGCGACCTGCATTCATGTACAGATGATATTGATTCAGGAGACTCGGCCCTCATATCAGTCAACACATCGTCAAAGCATGACTGAGAGTCATCTCCATAAAATAATGAATCTGGAGAGGACACCATTTCCTCTTTTTGCTTTTCTAAAGAGCTTTCCACATGTATATCTGTATTGTCAATATCTGTTGATGTAAAAAAATTCAGATCTGATAAAGTTTCACCTTTAGGTAGACTTATATTTTGACTATCTTCAGTAAAAGAAGCTGATGCATCTGATGCAACCTGCATCATGGGCCCAACAGAATCATTCACATCCAATTGTTTTTCAATATGTACATGGAAGGTCGACTTGTAATTTGATTCTGAAGTTCTGTCATTAGGGATTGGTGGGGAAGAATCTGGACATGTCTGATTTGGAAACAAAAAAAGGTATCTCTCTCTTTCGACAAATTGAAACACAACAATGTCAAACTGTGCCTTCAGGTCATCCTTTTCTCCACTAGGAGAAAAAGTTTTTGAATCTTCAAAATTATTCATTGTATTCTTTGTTGTTGCCATGTCCATCCTATTTTCTATTATGACCTGAGAAGAAAAGAGAGCCTCCCCTTCTGATGACAGTGAATATGGTGGAGATTTTCTAACCTCCTCTACCACGTCTGGAAATGGTGATATATCAAGCCCTGATGACAGTGAATCTGGGGACAAGGGCGTCTCATCAGACAATCTTTCCGATTCACATTCCACAAGGACCGACTGAGGAGACTCTAATCTGGTCTCTTCCAACAAACTGGATGGACAAATCTCTGAGCATTCCCAATCTGATGCTGCTGAAAGCACAGATGATGACCTGCTTCTTGAGATCCTGACGTCATCAATTATATTCTGACGGATAAACTGGGGAACAGGTGAATCCGGGGAGAGCGACCTGCATTCATGTACAGATGATATTGATTCAGGAGACTCGGCCCTCATATCAGTCAACACATCGTCAAAGCATGACTGAGAGTCATCTCCATCATCAAGTACTGAATCGGGAGAAGGAGACCTTATTTCGATTGGCAGCTCATCAGCATGAGATTGTACAGTTTCCGGCTGGTCTACACCTTTCACAACATCTGCATATATCAAGGATTTTCCATCTGAAAATGGCGGTTCAGAAGGGACAACACTGCTAGTTTGTTCAATTTCAGTGTCTAGAATAGAATCGGGTGAAGCTATACTGATCTCATCAGGATGTTCTCCAACGACCTCAGGGTCAGTCATCACTGTAAGAGATGAACCCTCCTCATCCTCTGTGGATTCTATATAATCGTGGCTAGCTTGATCAATGACAGGTAATATTTGGACATCAGAAGATATGGGAATGTCCACTTCTAATTCAGCGGATACTGGTGAGGCCACTTTAACCTCCTCCAACACGCTTTGAAGTGGTGATATATCAAGCCCTGATGACACTGAATCTGGGGACAAGGGTGTCTCATCAGACAATTTTTCTGATTCACATTCTTTAGGGACTGACTGATCAAAGTCTGTTCTGGTCTCTTCAGTATGAGA
>OMLC01030821.1:3599-23705 GCA_900302585.1 Regalecus glesne
GGGGGGGGGGGGGTTCCAACCTCGTCTACCCTGCTGCCCTTCTGCCCCATACACACAAAGCCAAGAGAGACAAGAGTGAACATTCAGACAGGAGTTGGGGAGGGCTTGGCCTTGACTCTATGTAGACACCCCAGCATGCTTCTTGTTTTGTTGTCAGCAAAATCCCCAAAGCTGTGTGTCCTGGAGAAAGAACCCCCTCCTTTGGAAGTCCAAGGCAGACCCCAAGGCCTGACAGGGACCCAACAGACTCAGTGTCCTAACCCCACCCCATCCAACAGTCTTTCAAGTGCAATGCGAGGAGCCCTGAAGCACTCTAGTGCCTCTTCATGGATGATACCTTCTTCTTCCTGGCTGCCAGCATCTCATAGAAGGGGTCCCTGCTGATGGCAGCTCTGTGGGAGCACATGCAGATTGGGAATCGTCAGTGTGTGGGCAACAAAAAGACACAACAGAAATATTTGCCTATCTTCTTGCTCCCTTTTCTCTCTCAGAGTTACAGCTATCAGATCTTCAGTCAAATCCTGTCTGAAGCAACACAGACTGTACTTAAGAGACACACAGGAATGGCAATACATCCTCTGCTTGGAGCCTATGGCTTTGAAACACAAAACGCTCACAGGATTCAAGCTGATTTCTCAAGCAATACTTCTGGAAACAAACACCATGTGTGAGCAAGCTATTCCCTCTGTGAGAATTTTTGTGTGGGAATGTGAGTGTCTTCGGGAAAATACACAATAGTCCGTTTGCATTAGTAAGCAGTGGTCTTTCTGTTCGACAGACTGAAGGTGCAACATGGCAGTGCTGTGTTACTGGATCATTGCCTTTTCTGTGATTCTCTGGTTTACATACCACAGTTTCTTAAATGAGAAATTTCTGTGTGAAATCAAGGCAGCGTCTTGAAAACATCACTATGCAGCTGTGTTCCATTAGATGAAGACATACCATCTCTGGAGTCATGCAGAAGGGGGCAAACTCAAAAGAACACCTACAGTGACAAACTCTACCAAAGTGAACCACAACTCTCACTGCGTAGGAACACTTCCAGAGTTTGTTTGACAGTGTGCTGAGACTGCCTACTCAATGTGGTCTTGGTTAGATTCTTTTTTTGGTCCGCATACGAGTGGAATTATTGAGTTCACATATACCCAAACGAACTGAAGTTGGGGAGGAAATGCTCTGGGGTTTTAAAATGAAATGTTCCAAACAAAATGGTGATTTAGGTGATTTCCCTTTACGCTGAACTCTTTATAGAGGCTGTTAACTGCATGGGAGCTCGTCACACCAGCAAGACTTACAAATGCTCAGCGAGAACCTTGAGGAATATGTGATTAGGTCCCGTCTGTGCATAACCAGAGCAGACCTGGAACAGTTTTTATCCCACTTCTTACCAGCACGTGATTAACATGCGATTCTGTGGATGGTTAGCATCTGCTGTATGGTTTTGAATCATAACCTTCTGCAATGTGTTGCTTCTCTGAAATATTGATGTTTGGTGTCAATGCTGCCTGCGATCACATGGAGAAATATCGGATCTCAATGCGACTTCCCGGCAATATAAAGATTAGAAGAACCCTTTTTTCCCCCAATAACAACTAATTAAGTGGAGAAGGAGCACTTACTTGATGCTGTTGATCCATTCCTCTTTCTCCTCTGTAGTGGGTGCGGAGATACGGTAGAAGGTGTGATTGCCCTCAACAACCCGTCCATCTGCTTCAGTCTTACAAGCCTTAATCACCTGGTCCTTGTTGTCAGGGATGAACAGCTCAAAGCAGTTCTACAGGGTGAAGGTGAGAGAGTTTTGTGTTGGCAATGGGAGGGAAGGTCGATAAGACGAGAAAAAAAAAACCTCAAATAATTTATTGGAACCTTGGTACGTACTGTATCAATTATATAGAGGAAGGACTTGACCAGCTGATGATATATTGATGTATGTATTGAAAATGGTGTAAGCATAGGGATATATTATCGATTAGAGAAAGTCTGAAAAGATAACCAAAAAGAAAAGTTCCTCTTCAAACTGTAAGAGAGTTGGGTGCAAGAAATGATTGAGAGGTATCTTGCCACATCTCTAAACTGACATGTCTCTACTGGCCTCAGAATGGATCCCAACATACTTTTCTCCATACTATTAATCTTCTGTTTTCCATTCTTCCTACCATCCTAAAAATTAACGAAAAACATACACAAAAGGTGAAGGACCTCGCAACACACACACAGGGTTGGGTTGTGTAACGGCATCGCGTATCCAGAATACAGAAATTAATGATCTGGGAATACTTTTGCAATAGTTCTCTTCCAATCATTGACAGTGTTATAGGTGGGATTAAGTGCTCACATTATTCCATAGTGGGGGAGCATGAGCTCATGTAAAAATTCAAAACTGAATGGGTGGAAACTGTCATTTAAAGTGCTAGCTTAGACTGTTGTCTGCAACCTTAGCAATGATAAGGAAAATTAATTTCTTGCAATAGATTTACTCTATGAATTGTAGTTCATGTAGTATGTGTATGTGCATATATGCACAAGGCTGGTGTGTACTTGCGTTCCTCTGTCATAGTCCATTTTTTTGTCCATACACCACAGTAATGATAATAATAGCTGTTAAATAATAGCAGCAATAGTGAGGTGAGATCAGATGAAATCTCCCCCACAGTGAAACTTACATGGCCCGGTGTAGACGCTGCTCCTACTTAAAAGTAATCTTACAATCGTTAAACTTTTTTTTTGTTATTTATAAACCAGCACCTACAAATTTCCTACTGAGCGTACCACACTTGGGCAGAATGTAGCAGTGATTTACATATGGTGAACACATTGAGATAATGGCATAAAGATAACAGTAACATTGTGGGATCAGCAGCAATGTGGAATAAATAATCTTCATGACACAGCATAAATGTTTCACAACTGTGCCTTTTGAGGATTTATACTGAAAGTGAACTGAATAAGTTACCTTTTTGTGCATTACAACTAAATGTGTATTACTGGTTGTTTTTAAACATTGTATTCAATATTCTGGCACTGAATCATTTAGAAAGTATTGCCAATCTATGTGTGAAATACAATGTGACCAGAAGAGAGAGCTGTTTGTCCTTACAGGCTTCTTATCCTCCACCTCCCTGATGCTCAGGTTCTCCAAAGGGATGATTCCTCTGGGTTCTTTGTCCTGTGTGAGAGGTTATACAAAAACAAAAAACACATCAGAAATTTTCTGAAACAATGCAATGCCTTTGTAGCAATCATGATACTGTTCTGACAAGTGACTCCAACTGGAGCAGTACTTACTGTGGTGTACTCAAAGTAGTAGAGACAGTTGTCTGTCAGGATGAACCATCTCCTCTTCCAGGTTTTTACACGCCCCCCTGTGGAGAATACACCTCACATCAGAAAGGCTCCATGGTGAGAGACACAAGAAAGAGCGAGAGAGAGAAAATGAAAGAGCCAGATACAGAAAGATGAGCACAGGACAGCGGAGGGGAGAGCAGCAGACAGACAGACAGATGTAGGGGCAGACAGACGAGTGACAGCTTCGGAAGACTCCCTTCCCCAATGTGCCCAATTAAATGCCCCCAAGTTCACCATTGCAACGTATCAGAACATGCGCTTACCATCACCATAGCTGCTTACCCCTCTACGGTCTGAGTATCTCCCTCACACCAATATTCTGCACACCTTAGTGACTCCAGTTGATTAGAATGACTTTCACTGAGATAAGCTAATGCATGCCATCTACCTTACTATAATGTCAATTAGCTCCATATCATCTGTAAACACTTACGAGGTCTACTTTATGTGTCACTATCGGTGGGAGTGGATAACGACTTAGATGGAGTTGGGTTTTTTTTTTTGGGAGGGGGGGTTAAGACCAAATAACCTTCCTGATGCCCCGCAGTGGATTCAAACACGCAGACCCTGGCTCATCAGTTGCTGAAGAGCACACTACGACTTATGAAACATTCCTCTCAAAGTTTGATAAAGAGTGTGTGTGTATGTGTGTGTGTGGTGGGGCATAGAAATGAGTTACACGTGACCCCTTTAAGGCCTGAAACTCTGGAAACTGAGTGCTCTCTACATCTCGCCCTCCATCATTTTGCTTAGTTGGCTGACTCAGAGGGAACAAGAAATCACTCTTTGAGCAACACGGGATTGAGTCAGCACATTGAGCGTTGTGCTTTGCACTCAACTTGATGGGCTGCTCTCCAAAAGTCTTGATTAAGACTTTTATATGGTAAACAATCCAATTATCATACTGGGCCTCTTCTCAGAAAGTCCGATGTGAGGTCCATTCACGGCCCTGGCTAAATATCCTCACCTCTTTCACACCCAGCGGGCGCTCTTTGGTTGTCAGCAGCGCTTGGTGATCTGTGAATGACCTCTAACCCTGCCCTATCCCCCGCTTGTCAACCCCATTTCCTGTGAGGGGAAACCTGATCATAGTAGCAGATGGCAGGCCCACACTGAGAGGATGAAATGCCGATAGGGCTGACTAGGGCAGGAAGCTTCGTGCCTGGAAGTATGCTCAGCTACACTATGGGCATCTCAGACAGGAATTTCCTGCTTTGGCTTTGTTAAGTTTGAGAGTAAGGATGCAGTAAGAATAATATGAAAACCAGAGTCCAGTAGGCAGGGTAACAGGACTTTTAATTACTCAACACAAACCCCAATGCAATAAACCAGACTGGTAAACAGGCTTCACTGCATGATCACCTCAAGCACAACTGGACAACTGACTATGACACCATGTTAGTAATAAGTTGCATCTAGTAACATAAATGGTTTCATAGAGGAGCAGAGCAATGTGGCTTCGAGACTCCACACAGACATCTACAGAGTTTTGTGTTTTTTTCTCTCAAAAAGGATAGAAAAAGCACTCTTGCATCATCATATAGCAGCACTGGCGCTGTATATGATATAGCCCGTTATATCCCCAAAGGTCACGACAGGTCAGACAGTTCAAACATCTACATAGAAAAAACGTGTTATTCTCTACACACACCATCAGCAGAATTTCACTTCGTCAAGAGAATGAAAGCGTCGCACCCCCCCCACACACACACACACACTTCTGAGGCAAAGGCCTCTGCAGCATGTCGGAACAAGGAGGGGACAAATAGAGACATTGATATAATGGGGGTATCACACAGCTGATGAAGAGTACTGATTGGGTTGCAGGTTGTGATCGTTTGATGGTCAAGTCAGTTCCTGTCACTCAAAGAGAGAGAAAGATGACCCCTCCCCCTTTCCAAAAATGTCCAGGACAAAGCAGAAGGTCCTAGAGGATTTTGGTAGGGGCATGGAAGATGCTAGGATGGAGTGGAGTGGGTAATAAAAAAAAACGTAAAAAAACTTGCAGGGTGCGACTGTAGAAAGCTGGGCAGGTGAAGGTTATGAAGGCGCAGATCTTTTTGTTATTTTTTTTAAACTCAACTGCATCTACTTGTTGATTTGTATCTTCCTGCCAAATTGAAATAAATGCAGTTTGTGTCTACACAAAATGAACTATTACTCACTTTTGTGTGCATACAAAAGATGCCTTGTTTACATTTAGCAAACAAAAGCTCTTGTCACATAATTTGGCTATTGTTCCTTAAATATTTATTCCTTAAAGCCAGTCTGTAATATATACTCACGTAGCCATAGGACCATGCCTCAAATTTCCCTTCAAAAACAAAATTACATTCCTTTATCCTCCCCTCTCCCCACATGCCCTGTATCTCTCCACAGCAGATCAGTCCAATCCATTCGAGCATCACCCAAACACCATCCAAACCATTACCGCTCGAATCAGTCTACAGCATGAGATAGGATGAGCAGAGTTTTGGAAAAAAGGTGCATTATCCCCCTTTCCACCCAATCAGAGAGCAGACAACAATGGCTCATTTTCCCCCCAACAAGCCAATCATAAAATAGGATGATGATCAATCAGTTGCGTTGTGCTCGCTGTGTGGAAATAAGGGTATACTGCAGCTCCCCAAAAGACAGAGATCGAAAAGACCGACCACCACAGCATACAGAGAAAAAGGTCAAAATTGCTGACTAGGGTGGTCAAAAGCATAAAACCCTGACACCAGCTCCCCAAGCCAAGCCCACAGGGTAACAAACTACCCGGTGTCTGCCTGGCAACAGAGATATACGAGCAGCACTTGGACAAACCACCAGCTCAATGAGAGACCAAACAGACAAACATTGAAAACAAAAGCAAAAAATAAATACAAAGAGTTTAAGTCAATGGCAAGACAAAAACTCTACAAATTAAACCCTACACAATGTGAATCAATGAGAAAGAGAACTTGAAGCATGGCGGACCATCGAAAGCACCTTAGAGCTGAGAGATGGACTAAGTGTTGGGAAGAACAGGTGTACATACCTCCTGAGGAAAGACAACAGCCAAAATCATGGGAACAAACAAACAAACGAGGAGGAAAGGGAAAACAAAAAAAGAAATTAAATTAAATGATAAGGAATTACAGGAAGGAATCATACCACAATCCTGCTCATCTGATTTCAAGGGATCTTTGATGCATTGCTTTACAGCTCTGGCAAAGACACCAATTAAAAGCAACAGGTTCATTAACAATAAAGAACCTGCATTTGGATTTTTTAATTTATTTTAGGATTGAAGTAGTCTAGTTTAGGGCAGCAGACACCAGGATTCACTCTGGTAAAAAAAAAATAACTGGGTTAAACATTGTCTCGATGCATGCTCAATAATTCAGGTATGGAAATCACAAAAAAGAGGTGAATCAGTTCAACTGGATCAGAAGATCCAGTTGAACTGATTCACCTCTTTTTTTGTGGGTTAAACATTGTTGACTGCACATGTATATGCTGTTTAAATCTCTCTCCATTAGGGGGAGCCCTGACCAAACAAGACGCTTTATTGTGCCAGTTGTGCCAGCGACTGTGAAGCATTACAACAGAGATGGCCTCCATTTGGGCCCTGTTAAATTTAAGATTATTTGATCTTCCACCCTGATTATCAACCTGAAATCTACCAGTTTTGGATGACCAGAAAGACAGCATCTTACACACTCGATTTTGTAGTGTTTGTAAAGATCCACGATGATTGGAAGATTGATTTATATTTCAGAGAGTTTTGCCCGTAACCTATTGACTATTGTGAATGTGTACAAATGGAGACACAGACCTGGGAAGGAAACTAAGAGTTTAGATTTAGAGGGTCTATGACTTTGTGTGTAGGCATGTATCAGTGTGTCAACATTCATTCATGTCTGAGCGTGCATGTGTGCATCCGTGATGCTGTGCATCCGTGATGCTGTGCATCAGTGAATGAGTGAATATGCCTCATCATTAATAATTGAAAAGGGGTCTAAACCAAAGTCACATTCATAAAACATTGGGGCAGGCCATGGCTCTTTAGATGTCTTGGGCATACACACGCAAACAGCCATTTCAGCTTTGGGAGACACAAAGTATTCAGGTACATTTCCAAGATTGAGATAATCCACCAAACATTTCCTGCTATAAAAACAGAGGTGCAGGTATTTATGGGTAGAGCCAAAATAATGAAAACACCTTGTCTTAGAAACTCTACATAAATAAAAACCCCAAAACATGCCCTTCTCTCTGGTGCCACTTACCCAGTTTAAGCAGCCAGCCCTCTCTGTCTGGGTTGAAGAAGGTGTGTGTCAAGTCATTTCCATCATCCTCTGGGATTTTGAATGGTTCGTTTTTGATGCTATCGTATAGGTTCTGTATCAGAAGGAAAGAAAATACCATAGACACAAATACCACAGCTCAGAGATGATACCCGAGGGCTATAGAGGAAAGTGGGTTTGTGTGTGTGTCTGAGTGCAGAAAACTTGGTGGGATGTATGTGAGGGGTTATAGATAAGTGAAACATTTCAGATGAGAAGAGGGTTTCTGGAGTACAAGGGAGAATAGCAGGGGGGGGTTAAACAGGAAGTCACAGAGGGCAATAGAGGAATTATGAAGAAGTTGATGGCTGGGATCATGCCTACAGACCCCCAAACTAGAAATCAAGGAAAATGATTAGAGGGTGAGGAGACAAGACTGAAGATGCTGGTAAGATCACACAGACGGGGTTATAGAGCTTTGTAAGCACCACTCACTCGCAGCAGGTCTTCGGGTAGGTCTCCTCCATCGTTGATGCCCCTGTTCATGGAGATGAAGCGCTCCACCGTGGGCTTGTCCTTCACATTTGGGTTGTGGAGGCTGGTGTTCAGCATGATGATGGCGAATGAAAGGATGTAACAGGTATCTGGAATACACACACATACTAAATTCACATCTCTACAGGTTTCACATTTATACCATGAATAGGAGAGAGAGAGAGATGAGCTTTGCATGATGGCAACCAAGCACAGGGCAGCTACTGTTCACTGTAAAAATTCCACCCGGTTTTAATGCAGTATTTAAATATAAATCAAAATTAGCGGAGCTGAAAGGATTGCACTTGGGGAAAATGGTCAGACAGACAGACAGACAGACAGACAGACAGACAGACAGACAGACAGACAGAGAGAGAGAGAGAGAGAGAGAGAGAGAGAGAGAGAGAGAAGGCGGAAGTGAGAGGATGCACGTGGGCGGTCCTGCAGGTACATGTAATTTTGCACACGTGCGCCAGTGCGCGTATTCTGAAAGGCAATTGTGCTCAGTACACAGCTGACACGGCACCACTTTATCTGGTCCGTTAGGTTGTTGAGAAAGCCTATGCATTATTCACATCCATCCGATTCCATGTTAGTGGTAGCTGTCTGCCACCAGCATTAAGGCCCCATCCAAAAGCCAGACATGCTTCTAGGACGCATTTCCCCATAGCAAACTCACTGTCTGCGGCTAAAGAGACAGCAACAGGGATGAGAGTCAAATTCCAATCAAATTATTGCTGCTTAAGTCTCTCATGTTATGCTGTTGCCACCAAACAGAACAGACTTCAACAGACAGAAAATCTTGAGTGCTAATCTGCCCTCCATTCAAAATGGGCAGGCAACATCACTGTGGACCCATCACACCCTGGTCACAACTTGTTCCAACTCCTCTCCTCTGGTAGGCACTAGAGAGCACTGTACACCAAATCCAGTAAAACAGCCATAAAAAGTTTCTACCCACGGGCTGTCACTCAAATGTAAATACTCAACATTTAAATGTTGAATGAACTTATATAGCGCTTTTATAGTGTAGCGACCACTCAAAGCTCATTGCAATGAATACCTCACGTTTACTGAGCCCTGCAGGGGGATACAAACCTGCTACGCCCAACTACACTTTGCCGCTGAGCCACCGTGGCTCTTTATTGTCAAATAAATCCAATCATTTGTTCGGTCAAATCCATCTACCTCAGGCATGTATGCTAGTAACCTGCTAACATCTATCTCAGCATCTCTGATATATTCTCTGCACCATTGCAATTTATTGCCTCGAATAATTTTTTACACAGTCAATCATCATTGTGCATATCTCTCAAATTGTTGTGTGGGTGTGCTGTTATTCTATTTTGAGTATACTGTGAGAACCACAAAACTGGAGTTAAATTACCCATGTGGGTTCGTGTGAACCTACATGGCCAATAAACCTGATTCAGAAAAAAACATAAAAAGAAACTATACTTATAAATGTTGTTACATGTATATCCACTACAGGACCAGTAGTGTCCAGTGACCAGTAGTCTTTTCTCCTCAAAGAGTACTTTTTTTCTGTTTTATCATCCATTCAATAACAGGTCTTTTAAGGGTGACACTGCAGAGACTGGAATCCACAGCATGCTCTCTTGAACAGCAAGCCATCATAGCCAACATAATGGCCTTACCTGTGGACTGGAAAACGCCTGGGTTGCATTGGCAGTAACGTTGGGCGAATGCCTCCATCATGCGGTCAATCTTCTGGGCTTCACCTGGAAGCCGGAAACTCCATAGGAACTGTCTGTAAGAAGATGTTAAATTTTTAGGTCCACTGGAGAAAAATAATGTGGTGATTTATGAAAAATGCATAGTTCCAGGCTACAGGATCTTATGTAGTGACTGATAGGATTAGCACTAAAAGGGATATATGCTTATGAGGACACAACTAAAAGGAAAGGAATGGCAGACATGATGGTGAAAGCAACGAGGGAAAAGTTATCTTACCTAAGGGCCTGGACCAGGTTGAGATCTGTGAATTCATGAAGCTCCACAAATGCATGAAGGACTTCGATATTAAAATCATCCCTACAGGATATAAAAATAGCATATTTGTTATCATTGAACTGATTCTTGATTAATAATTACCCTTTTTCTTGCATTGCATATTGCCTTTCCAATGTCACATTAACTGGTTGCACTGATAACCTCTCCCTATCGCTACCATGACATCATTCTTAATGTTTATGCCCTTCAGGCACATTAATACCCCCTGCGGGGTTGCCAGGATCACTCCAAGGAGGTCCTTTTTCGATATGGTCTGTAACTGATCATCACCATCCCCGGAGGGTGTAGGACCAATCAAATCTCAAGGCTCCCATCTCTGCTGCATAACCACTCCCACCCATAGCCCCCCTTACAGAAAATGAATCATTCGGAAACCTTGACAACAATCAAAACGCATGGTATTCTTAAAGGGCTCAAGCACCGCTTCTGCCTTGGTTCTCGCAGACTCCACCCAGAGCAAGCGTGCTCTGCCCTTCGGCATTCCCCCCGAGCAATGCACGCATAGAATCCTTACCGGGTGTGAACTGTACTACGTGTTCAGCTCAACAACAAAATATACGCTCATGATTCAGTCATAAATAACCTAAGTGGTCCAGCATTCCAGAAATGATTGATCTCTTAATGAAGTAATTTGTGAATGAATGAATGAGAAAAGTGAATACAGATGGAAGCTATAGAATAACAGACACTGTCTTCCTGAGATGGAGTCTAAAATGTGGAACTAATAAGCAGCGTCATGGGGAGAGGATGGGCGTATGTCTGACCAACGGGAAACGGAACACCAAGAAAAGTATGCAACTACCCAGAATCAGGAAATGGATCATCTTTACTGGTCTTTTCCATGACTGACACACAGTCGGGACAACAGCCAGACACAGTCGCTCTCACTTACACACACACACACACACACACACACAAACACTGACACACACACACCTCATAAGGGGGAGGGGGTCAGCAAAGGAAAAAAGAAAAGCGGATTACTGGTGACAGGGAGCAAGAGTGAGAAAGCGAGAGAAGCGATGTGTCACACATCATTCTGACCTCTCTCCCAGGTAATCTCCAATGGCTGTCTTGTTGAGACCCTCTCCCTTATAGAGGAATTGAGCAATGTCATCGCTGGTGTTCTTCAGCAAGTCATTCTCAATAAGGAACTGGATCCCCTGAGTGGACAAACAAAAAGGCCAGGGTTACATCCTGTTTACAAGACTGTAAAGGAGGAAAACGTGTCTCGGAAGATTCTCCTCATTTACCTTCTTGGGGTCCATGTTGAATTTCTTACGGCCCATCGCCACCTGTTTATTCCTCTGCATATTTTTCCTAGAAATGCCAGAGAAATGCACATTCTTGGTGAATCCAAATATAGCAAATGCCCTCCTTGTTCTAGGGCCACACCACAGGTTTATCCTAGTGTTCTATAGACATGAATTATATCAACTACATTATACAAAAGGTCCAAACTGACCCATATGAAACAACAATTTTCCTTCATCTACTTACTTTTTGTGCAAGGCTTGGTCCATCACAATAAATAATTTAGTTTCATTTCCTGCTAAGTGATCATCGTGAGTATTTTACATTCATTTCTCAATGACTTATAGTTCCCATTCAGCACTAATGACAAGGCATTCATAAAGAGCCTAACATTATGTATATGGGAAAAGCTCAATTCTCAGGCCTGGAGTGCCTCAGGAGTCAAAGGCCATGTTCAGTCTCCATCATCACCATGGTTACATCACCTTCTCCAGCTGGTGAGAGGTCAACAGTTCTTCCCACTGACTCACTCTACCCAGCATTCCTTTGGCTTTTGTCCCCCAAGTTTCACCACTCAGTCCAACAGTTAAACCGAAAAGACAAACACAAATAAAATCTGGAACCCAGGTTTGCTATCATGTGTTGTCTCTGTTACAGACGTAGCACAAAACACTATGATCACTACAAAGTGCTGCAACCCCTAATGGATTTTAGACCCGAATGAAAGTGGTGTTGGGATATACTGGAGGTGATGGAATCCCTATCCACTTGAGTGGACCCAGCCCAGAGGCTCTCCATACGTCTCCCTCCCCTGGGACCTTCTATTGTCTGCTTCTACCCATGCACCCCCACTTTGCATTATTCAATGAGGCCTCCCATCATGGTGTGGCTGATGAAACATTTAAAGCTGCCTTAAAAGCATAGCCAATTTGGGGGAGCAGTATAGGGGGATGAGGGGATTGGGTGATTTAACATCAATAATTGACAACGTCATTTGCTAAGTTAATAGAGGACAAACAGGAATGCAGCTGAGGTGGTCAAGGGGTGACACTGAGAGGGTAAAGGTGAGTGAGAGAAAATTGTCTATGAGTGTGGAGAGGTGTTCACAGATTCCATTCTCTCTTACCTCTCCTCTGTGGACCCCAGGTTCTCAATCTCACTGGTCACTTCTGCTATCTCATCCTTCAACCGCTACAGGGAGAAAGCAAAGACAACAGACAGACAAGAAGTAGAAAATGTAGGTATGAATTAGTAATATGCCCACCAGCATCCCATATGCAGGGCAAGCATGAAAACATGATGATTAATGTGAAAATGCATAAAGCATTTGTTTGAAAACAAACAATGGATGATAATAATAATAAAAATGTGAGGGCTGCGTAAGGCAGTGACAGGACACAGGCTATATATAATCCCTGAATTGTGTTTGTCTGCTCATTTGTCTGTTAGCCAGGTGGTCTTTTCACACACATACACACCAGGAACAAGCAGCTCAACAAACAGTACAGCCACTCATCAAGCTGCGGTTAAGTGCGACATTGGGTGTCATGTGACTTGGACAAATCTCCCAGGGCCTCCAGCAGCTGTGGTCTATTCTGTAACTAATCTAGTTTCCCCAGTACTCCTTAAAAACACTGATAGCAACTACCTTGATCTAATATCACAGGGTGTGTGTGTGTGTGTGTGTATACACCAGACTGCACTGGCCAGCCCATGCTACTCATTCTGGATTTGATTAGAGGGGAAACATTTGGGAATGACCTCAATACAAATGGAGTGAGAGAGTGCAAAAGTGGATTACATTTTTTGCGGCATTTCAGAGATTAATGGCGTAAGACAGCACATTCGGTCATATGGGCCAGGCCCGTTGGTGCCAGACGGGCGCGGTGTGGGCACTGAGGAGGGAATGCTCATGTTGGGAAAGAGGTGATGTCAGGCTGATCAAAGACAGGAATAACAGCTATAGAAAAGCTGTACTTACAGATAACTCCTAGCTATGACCGATGGGAGGATCCAGGGTGGAAGCAAAGCAAAAAAGATGCAGTCCAGTGAGATTCATAATTCATATCTAACCATGATTGCTTGTGTGGCATTTTGATGAATGGCACCTCCTCATTTGGGCCCAAACCGCAAAAAAACAAAAATCTATTCTCGTGCAGGTGGGAGAACTATGAAATGTATGGGCCGGAAGAGGCATGTGTGTGTGTGGTTGGTTATTTGGCTGTGTTGGTTCGTGTGCAGAGCAAGAAAAACACAGAATGAGGGAGAGGAATGGCACTGGTGGTGGCCCAGGCTCATAAAGGAAGGGGAGGGTGTCAGATCATGCCTCCAATGTTTATCTGTCAGGGCCACCGGAAGTTTGAGGGGGGAGCTGGGCACGGAGACATCTGGAGGCCATATCATTTGCAGCTCTTTGCAGCATGACAGACACAGGTCCCCAGTGTCTGTCATTTGACTACAGGGCCAACTATGAATGACAATGACAAGGCTGATTGTGGACATATTGAGAGAGAAAGTAACTGTGCTCAAGGCTCAAAGATAGTGCTATAGATATTATTAAAGCGGCAGAGGGAAGCAGTGAAGGCTAACAGATCACCAAGTTAATTCTACCCATCTAATCATGGCTCACTAAGAGAAGGAAAGGCATGGACATGCTCTTCCTTCTCTGCAAGAGCAAGCATCATGAGCAACATGATCCAATCTTTGATCAACGCTAAAATACTATATATGTGTAATACAGGATTGCGGGGCAGTGGTCAAATGTTAGGTCAGTTGTATGACATAATTTTGGTTTTCTAGCACAGAGACAAGAAACTGGTGACAAGACTGTAGACCAAGTAAAGACTACTTGCAAGTTCTGCCGGTGCACTACGGCTTACACAATGGCTAAGACCACCAACATGGTCCACCTCAACAACAGTGTTATAAGGGCAAACTAAAGTCGCCGCCTGACGAATTAGCAAAAGGCCAAACCACTCCTAAGAAGGAATTTAGTGCAATGCTTCAGGAAAAAAAGTCAGAGGGTGAAAGAGATAGCACAAAGCACTGGCATTTTTATTGCCAAAGATGTGGGACTGATTTCAGCAGTTGAGAACAAAGGATTTTGAGAACTTGTCAATATGCTGGAGGTCAAACATCACATTCTGTCCTGCATGCATTTTAGCAAATCTGTAGTTCCTGCTGCGTATGAGGACGTGAAGGTAAAGGAAAAAGAAGCCCTACAGAAGCCGGAAAGAGTCGTGATAACCAGACGGTTGGACCACTCATACTAACCAAAGCTACACAACCATCACAGCCTCACTATCATCAACCGCCAGTGGGAAGTGGCGAGTTTCGCATTTCAAATGCATGTAATGTTGGTATCAAACCATGAGCCCTAAATAATCTAATAATAATCTAATCGCAAGTTGGCTGTACCATTAAATCCCTAGTGTCCATCCGTCCATCGTGAACCATTTATCCGAAGTTGGTTTGTGGAGTCATGCTGGACTCTATCCCAGCACTCATTGGGCAAAAGGCAGAGAAACACCCTGGACAGGTCACTATTCCATCACAGGGCTTTAGCAGTTAAGGGTGAAGTGTCCTACTCAAGGACACTTCACCACGGCCTCCGCAGGGGCCGGGGATCAAACCACTAATCCTCCAATCCCGAGTGTATCCATATATTATTTCAGATGTCTTTTAATATTTTTCCTAAGTTTCTAAGTTTATAATAATCAGTAGGCCATGCAGAGATGTTCTCATGAATTATCATAGATTTTTCTGAAAAGAAGTGAGTAGTTGGAAGGAAATGCCTCACATTCCATTTGAAATGAAATATCTGGAGTAATTTCTGGAACAGACTGTACAAAGCCTCAAAGAAAATCTGGCTGAGAAATAAATGTTTAACCACAAAGCAGAAGGGTTTTAACTAGAACCAGCAAAGGTCAGCCAACTGAGTTGGTCTGATAGTTCAACAGGAAACGTACCCCACACCCACGCACACACAAAAAGTCTCATGAATTTCTGGTCGTCACATTATAGGGTGGAGCACTTGTATACACTAAAATAGAATTAATCAATATGACTTTTTTTGGAGTCCAGGCAGAACAATAAGCTTTAATCTTCAGACAAAGCTACAGCAGTTTAGGCATGTCTAGAACTAGAAAGAATGACCGATTATCTTCACACGGACACTATGAGGTGCCACAGGTTAGTAGGCATGTAAAGTGTATTTCTTTAGTTTCACTTTGCCTACTCGCCCCTTGGATGGCATATAGATTTGTACATGCACACATTACTCTAAATTCTCACCCAATAACTAATGCAACCCTTACTTGAATGTCTTCCAGCAGCTCTTGCTTGCGTCTGCGTATATTCTCCAGCTCCTGCTGCTCCTCTGGGGTGAGGTCTTCGGGCACTGGGGAGCGAGACAGAGATGGAAGGGTTAGAAGAGAGGTGTATAATACAGGATTTCTGTTCGTGTCCAGGAAGATTTCAAATCCTGGACAAATAGGTGAAATTCCATTCAAATATTATCTGTCTTTGGTGAACTTAAAAACAAGCGATAGGTAGGCTATATGAGAATCGTATCATCGAGGCATGTAGGTTTATAACGTTTTTTTATTGAAAGGTAGGCTATTTTATTCTAAATAACTGAAGTCTCATCAATAGACTCACATGCATAGTGTCATTTTAGAAATGAATAGAGGGAATTATTTCACTAGACATGACTGGTGAGATTTAAATTTGTCAGACTTTAACAGATTCTCTAAATGGCAATTCCCAGATAACAGAAACAGTAGTATAATGCATCTTTATCATTAGCACAGCACATCTTTCCCCCGGGATACCCGAGAGCACACAGATAACATTACACTGCATCTCAATTTGTCATGGTGCCAAGGTGTGACCGGATGCCCATGGCTAGGATGTGGAACTATTAAACTACACAAAGACAAGAGGACAGGAGCTACCAAGTATTCAGGTTTTGCATACCTGGCATTAGGACAGGACAGGGGACACTGGCCAGCCAGCACACCAGCTAGCTTGCTTTTTGTTAACAATCACACTCACCACACAAGATGTCCACACCAGAGCAACGGTCAACAAAACAAACAAGCCACAGACAGACTATCAGCAAGCTTTTCATCCTAATCAATTAGTTTTATATTCATCACAAGCTATTTTTATGAACAAAAAGCCTTGATGTGTATGAGCTGTGATGATGAAAGAAACGTAGCCCAGGTCATTCCAGCACAGCCATGTTGCAGATGCATGTAGGCACTTACTGACAGGTCTCAAAGAGTAATCAGTCAAGACCTATTGTTATTAGCTGTTCTCATTACAAGCACTGGGAGGAGTGTGGGGAGATGAGCTGATATGTGTGTGTGTGTCTAGCAGAAGGGCAGAGAGACGGTCCTGTATATCCATATGATAAAGTGACACCACTAATAACGAGACTAACTAAAATGAGTGGTTAAAAAAGTCAGCATGCTTCAAGAATCACAAAAAAGGTGAATCGGTTCAACTGAATCAGAGATGTATTCTGAATAAACTTCTGATTCAGTTGAACTGATTCACCTTTTTTGTGATTCCCTTACCTGGATTATTGAGTATGCATCAAGCCATGCTTCGGGAAATAACTCTGTTGGTAGTTCTGTCCCTAGCCCCTGCAGAACACATGTCTAGGTGTCCTTGACCAAGACACTGAAACCCCAACTGCTCACTCAGCACCACGTGGCGATTCTACTTACTGCTCGTATACAATAGTGTGGGTTAAATGCAGAGAACCAAATCCACTGGCCCGTGTTGCATGGCAAATAGAAACAGTTCTAAACAGAGCTTGCAAGTGTAGATGTGTGCTTTGTAGTTACAGTAATTGTGATTGTAAAGCCTTCTGGGGTGTAACAGTGATTTAGGGCAATACAAATCAAATTAAATTGACTTGTTTTTGTTTCATATGCTCAGTTTGCTCTCAAATTTGAGTCAAATCCCAAGCCTCTCTGGTAATCAAGGCTCATTAGCCCTAAACAAAAAGCATGATGCTGTTTAGTTGCCCACCCACACAAACCACCAAATGTTGGGTTATCCAATTTTCCTTTTATCTTGCTTTACAGATTTTCCAAGCAAATGACAGTGGTGAGCAAATACTGCTGATCTGTCACTTGGTTGACACACTTATGTGACACTTTCAATGACTCACTCAGGGATAGTACCACAGGATGCAGTATGTCTATGTTTTGGAGGGCGTTGAGCCGTCACATCTCAGTTATGGAACACTCCATCTAAGCAGCAGGCCAGTCAGCTGCAAAGTAATAACGCACTGCTTAATGAACCCTTGTCTCGAAAGGTGTCTTCTGGTACTCTGAGTATTGGCATTGCAATTGGGGAATAAACCCCATCCCTGGCAGTGTGGGGCTGACGGCAGGCTCAGCCAACTGACCTACAAAAGGCACTGCTGTGTTCTGATACCAGGGTAAAAAACTGAATCGGTTGGTTGTATTGACCAACTGCGCCACTTATTCCTCAGTAGACAAGTTTAGCATTATGTGACCCTCTCCCGGTAGCAATATAGTGAGTGACCCCAATGAGCTCTCCCTACCAGTGACCCCAGAAGCAGGGTTTAAAAGGTCAGAGGTTCATAGCTAGTGCTGACTTGATGAAGCTTAGCGAAGGGTTAACAAGCCAATGGTTACAAAGCGAGTCTTGAGGGCAGAGGAGGCTCGACCCACATTAACACAGGGTCTCATATTACTCATTCCTCCACCACCCTATTCTGAGAGGCCACTGACAGCATAGAGAAAACACCAGGAGACAAACATCCACTCATCTATCCATCCCAACCCATCCCCCTTTTACAGGGCTAAATGAGCACTGCTAGACTATGATTAGACAGAGGGCACCTGCAGTAAAAGGTCAATGAAAAGAAGGTTACGAATATCAAGAGCACAGTAATCAATACTATAAG
Organism: Regalecus glesne; assembly: GCA_900302585.1. Lineage (NCBI taxonomy): Eukaryota > Metazoa > Chordata > Actinopteri > Lampriformes > Regalecidae > Regalecus > Regalecus glesne. Next base: position 21,969 of record OMLC01030821.1, read on the forward strand.
CAAAAATGCAATCAGTCATCCAAAAACTATGAGCATTACCGTTTTGTAATACACACCGGCATGCACAAACACATTCACAAATGAGGACATGTACACACACGCACAGACACACAAAGCTTGGTAATTATGGAGATCCTTTACATTTTTATATGACTGGAGGACATGCAAATGGAAAAGCCTACACGTGTAACAATGTGCACTGTTCAATATATATTCTTAAGATATTCCTTTATTAGTCCCACCGGGGCAAATTACAGAATTACTTCAGGAAACAAGCAAACCAAGCAGGGCCGTTTAAGTTATTCGTTTAGATAACAATGTATGTCAAGCTAATATGTTCAACCATTGCTCTAAATGTTCATTTAAACGTGTGTCAACAGGCTATTTAGCATTGGGATAAGGATGAACCTCTGAACCGAAGGCCTCGCACTGGGGTTTAAAGGCATCTGTGGAAAACATCATAACAAATGGGATTCCAGTATCAGCAAAAAAAAAGTACTGGGGGCCAGGCATTGGGGGTTTGGATCCTGCCGCGGAGTTTGGTAAATACGAGGCATTCATTGTAAAGTGTTTTGAGTGGTGACTAGACTAAAAAAGTGCTATATAAGAACAAGTCCATTTACCATCGTTACCATGGCTATATTCTGTTCCACGGCATCACAAGCAAACGACACAAGCAAACAAGAGGCATTATTCTTAGAATGTTGCAGGCATAGCTGGAGTAGCATAGCTCAGTGGGTCGACTGGTAATCGAGAGGTTACAGATTCGATCCCCGGTCCTGCAGAAAGCACGTCAAGGTGTCCTTGAGCAAGACACTGAGCCCCTAACTACTCCCCGACTGCCACATGGTGGCAACTCACTGCCCCTATACAATAGGATGGGTTAAAATGCAGAGAATTCCAAATTCCCCCTTGTGGGACTGATAAAGGAATCTATTTATATACACATGAAACCACTGGTATGAAACCACCATCACCTGCCAGGCCAGGCCACGGGGGGGGAGAGATCTCCAACACAGCAAACAAAACCTTGACCATTTACCTAGCCACACAATTTCCTCGAAAGTACCTTCATGCTGAGGAGAAAATGAGGACTTGCATACACACTTGGGCGTACATGAGCATGATGGCAGAGGCACTCACACAGGCGAGTGTGCACAGTGCTGAAAGGCCACACAGCCTCTTGTATTGAATGGCTCCATCTTCCATCGATTCTACAAGTTAATTTCCCATTGAATGAACCCAGACCAGGGTCGTATGTTCCAGCAGCACAGACGAGAGCAACAGGAACAATGAGCTCAAAGAGGGAAGTCCATTCCTCACTGTGTAGATGTGAAGTCACACTGCACGGCTGGGCTGGCAGGCGCCAAGGGAAGCTGCACCGTCACATGGTGTCCCTGACTGGACAGAAGGGATGCTTCATTTGCTGGAGGTTTTAAAACCCAGGTCATCTGAAGGAGGGGCCTTTGTTATAATATCTAGGCAACTCAACCACCACCACATCCCCCCCAGAATTACCATATACCCAGTGAGAGAGGGAAGATATTTAGACATGGACAGTGCCAGGGGTGAGGGGCAGCAAAGGGCGTCAAGATGGTGTTACTTTCCAGAACACAAGGGGTAGGAAAGGCAGCTGGGGGAGGCTCTTTTGGTGATGGTGGAGTATCACCATCCACTTAACTAATTGCTGAGAGAAGCTTGTTTCCTTTCTGCCAGGAAGTGCAGCTTAGCTATCAT
>OMLC01030825.1:0-10827 GCA_900302585.1 Regalecus glesne
CATCAACATTCTCAAAGTAAACATCACATAACTGTGATAAATGTAAATGTTCTTATGGAGCGCTTTTCTAGTCTGACGACCACTCAAATCACTTTTCAATGAATGCCTCACATTTACTGAGCTACAAGGTGGGACGTGACTCCACAATGCCTGAATCCCAGACGTGTACTCTAGCTGCCGAGCCACCACCATGGAGCTCTGTGGTGTCATGAAGCCATACTGCTGCTCACTAATCCTCTCCTCTTAGCCTAGCTTCACTACTCTCTCCCATGTCTTCATGCTGTGTCTGATCAGCTTCATACCTCTGGAGCTGCTACAGCTCTGCTCATCTCTCTGATTCTGGAACACTGGTACCAGGATGATTCTCCTCCACTCCTCACACATCCTCTTACTGGGAGAGATGGTGGTGAACAGTCTAGTTAAAACCTCCACTGCCATCTCTCCTGAACTCCTCCATGTCTCCACAGGGATGTGGTCTGGACCAACCACCTTTCTACTCTTCATCCGCTTCATAGCTGCCCTCTCTTCCTCCTTGATAATCATCTGCACTTCCTGATTCACTATCTCCACATCATCAAACCCCCTCCCCCATATTCTTCATTCATCAGCTCCTCAAAGTTCTCCTTCCACCTTTTCAACAGACTCTCCTCATGTGTCAGCACATCTCCATCTCTATCCTGTCCTGCTACACATCCTTCACAGCACAGTCCCTCTGTCTAGTCAATCAGAGCAAGTCACTTTGTCTTTCCTTAGTGTCCAACCTCTCATAAAACTCACCATATGTCTTTCCCTTTGCCTTGGCCACAATCTCTTAGCTCCACACTGCATCTCATTACACTCCTGTCTTACTTCCTACATCTCTCTGGCCATCCCGCCTCAGCACTACATTATCTATTGAGAGGATTTCTTCAAATGAAAACTCCTTACACCTCACTGACCCTGGGCCAAGATATTTTACCTGACTTAGGATACGTCCACATTTTCCATTGGTCTTCTCCACCAGGCTGAAGATGGGAAAGTTCCAGTTGTTTAGTTGACACATCAGGGGCTCCAAGTCTTCCATGATCAGCGGCTCTGGTGCCAGAATTGGTTTGTCCTGCAGAGACATGACAGACATATTCAACCAAATGATGTTGGTTTTCCCAGTTATAAGTGATAATAAGAGTGGATAGTGGTTAAGTCCCTTCACCACTCAGAACCTGAAATAGAAACTCTTAGATTCCTGGATGGCCTTTCATGGCTACCACTAGACCACACAAGCCACATCTCACTGTCCAGGTCTAACCCATGCAGATGGACTGCCACTATGGTCCGTACAGACCACCGATCTTCTGATTACTAGATGACTGCACAGAAGGTTCTTTTCAGTGTGCTACTTTGTAATGATCATTTGTAGCTACGTTAACAGAGATTAGAACAGAGGTGGTTGGACTCTGGACCAGCTTGACGCTTCATCCAGAAAGTTTGCAAATTAAATAATTTGACTTGGGATGCTCACTAGAGAAGCACAATGGAAGAAACGTAGGCAGACCTAAAAAGTCAAAAACAGAGCGTCTCAGAATTAAAAGAAATAAATAGTTCTATAAATGTCACATAGGCAGAGCCGTAAAATAGTTTATAATGAGCATTGAATAGAGCAAAGAGCAAAATAAAACCACAAAAACTGCATGGTGTAAACTGGAGGGGAATACACAGTAGTGGCATTAGTGCAGTGTCGACTTGAAACCATGTCCTTGCCACTCCTTACCTCAGCAGCTATTAGGGGATGGAGGATTACATTCTGGCTGGAGTTTTTGGCTCCCTCTGCATCCTCCTCTCCGTGTGCTACATCACTACTGTCACTGTGGTTGGCTTCATGGGTGCTGTCATAGTCTGATGAAACCACCACTGGGTCTTCTGCTAGCAAGGGAGGTGACAAAGAGCATTATTATAGAGGCATCATCCAAGTGGTCCCCCTAGCAGCATCTCTACGGTGTGTCTGTGTCTCTGTGGGGGGATGGCTAAGGTCTTGGAAAAAGACCTTCTGATGGTCCTTCTGCAACATTAAATGATGGACTGTTAGAGAGCCGTGTGGTTCAGACAGGGAGTGTGGACACTAGGTTAGCATGGTTAGCTACACCCAGTCCAACCTACTTCTCTCTCTAGGGTCTTTACAGGCTGGTCACTCTACTGAGATTCCAGCATGCCTGCCTCCTCTCAGCAATGTGGGCACATCATCACCTATCAGTGGATCCTTAGGATTGATCAGTCTGGTCCAAACCGGAAACCCACCGTTCCATTTACCAATTACTCAACTGATTAATCAATCAAGCTATCAAGCAAGCAATCGACTCTGGACATTAAAATGCAGAGCAATGTACTTGAACCGAGGATAAGATGATAAACAGGAAACCGAATGTTTTTGGTAATCTATGCACAACATGAGGGTGAGTGGGTGCATGTGGGGAGGATGGAGGATGGCGTGCTGCATGCTGTTTGCAGGGAGCAGATCAAGCGTTTGTGGTAGAGATAGGATGATAGGATCGAGGTAGATGACAGACGTTACCTGACCGTTGTGTTCTGTCCCCTTTGTCTGAGGAGCCCTCTCCATGGCTCAGCCTGATGAAGGGCCTCCCACAACTATGAAAAACACACGCTTCACAGGTTAGAGGTCAAAGCTCCATTTATTGCTACTTTGTCTCTGTTAGATGTTCAAATCAGCTTCACACGTGTTACCCAAAATGTGTCTCCGGGAGAAACTTGGAACTTCCTTTAAACACTGCATTCAGTTTTCAAAAAGAGGAGAGTGAAAAAATGAAGAAGAGGAAGAAGAAAAGAAGGAGGAAGAGGAGGAGGAAGAATTGTTTCATTGGCACACAGCCAAGGCCAGTGGAATTTATTCTCTGAATTTAAGCCATCCTATTGTACAGGAGCGGTCGGCTGCCACCGTGTGGCGCTCAAGGAGCAGCTAGGGATTCAGCGTCTTGCTCAAGGACACCTCAACATGTTTTCTGCAGGAGCGGGGATCAAACCTGCAGCCTGTGATTACTAGATGACCGCCCTACCTATTGAGAGCTTGTCTAAAAATATAGATGTGCTGAGCCTTGGAAACAGTAAGTGATGTTAACTTATTGCCTAACTCTAAAATGGCAGATTGTGTGTGAAGATGTGGATAACAACACACAGATCATTGTTTCATTATGTTGGGTGTGACAGAAAAGACATCAGTCAGTTAATTTGTCATGGAGGTTTGCACACACACACACAGTTAGACTGACTTCCTGGCTCTCATAATGTAAGCAACCTTTTATAACAACACGGCAGTTGTCAGATATCGTCACGAGGACTGACAGTACACATGTGATGTAAGAGGTGATAAAGCACAATGGAGCTTCCCTCCCTCATCCTCAGGGCGGAGCTCTTGACACGACACACATGGTGGGAGAGACTCTGTTCTCTGTACACACCAGACCCTGAAGAAAAGACCGTGCTTCGTTAAAAGCCTTGCGATAGTGAAGAATGACAAACTTTCATACACACTTCATTGAAAAAACAACAACTGTCAGATCATTTGTTTTCAGTGATCTTGACAAATGATCTCTGAAACTTTTCACTGCGTCCATCTTTCATGTCTGACTCCTTGGCAGAGGCCACTGACATGGTCTTTATGGGCGTCCCACCGGCGGTCCACACATGATACAGGACATGTGGCCTGGGAAAAGCATCACGAGGCAAACCTGGTGTCTAGACCTGAGGCCGGCTCAGACGACGTGGAGGTGAGACAGTGAGCTGTGGAGTCCAGACACTCTCACAGCCAACCCGGGCCCAGCGAGGGCACCGCTAATGCTCACAGCTCCTTACGAACACACAGCATCTCTTGATTTGAGAGGGAAGTGAGCTGGAGGCAGAGGAAGAGATGCGACTCGTTCCTCCACGGGCCGATTCCCCCTCTTTTCCTCATCTCCCATCCTAAAGATCCAAATATCTACTCTGGCTACAGAAACTGGCTTTTCCACGGAGGAAAGCTTGGCGTGCGGGCCCATGATGGAAGTCATCCCTGGGGAATGCCGGCAGGAGCCTCCCAGCTGTTTCCAACAGCCTTTCCCATGCTCTTTGGTGAGGTGGCTCCAATTAAAATACTTCTCCTCAAATGTTGTATAACCTGCCGTCTGCGAGCAGGAAATGCCTACCGTCAAAGCGTGGTGTCATGGGGACCACAAAGGCCTGCAGTGTGTCTATCTCCTTCTGATAAATTGGTTCTTGTGCACTCTTGAGCTGTACCCACCCTGACTAATTATTCCGAGGCCCCGGCAAAGAGAGTTCTGTAGTTTTGGCACAGCCAGGTCAGACTACTGTGTGTAATGCTTAACAGGTGTGCCATGTGAAATAGTTTGATAGCTTGCTGGGTGAACAGTCGGTGCATTATTATTGGGGTTGGGGGCATTACGTCCAGGCTGGCAGCAGCCCCTGGCCATAAAGAGGCTTACTTGTAATGGAGGTGGACGAACTGAAGGACTCTCTTCCTCTCCTGCTGATAGGGTAGGACCAGAGGCCCGTTTTATGTCAAGATTACTCCCGGTATGGCTGAGTGGGTAGAGAGGTCATGTGGTGATCGGAAGGTCGCAGGTTCGATCCCCGCACCTGCAGAGAAGTGTGTCAAAGTGTCCTTGAGCGAGACACTGTTGCCCTAACTGCTCTGCCCTGTGATAGGCTGGTGACCTATACAGAGCGTGTCCCTTCCTTTCGCCCAATGAGAAGGGAGATAAGCTCCAGTTCCCCTGTGACCCGACTTTGGATAAGCAGTTGACGATGGATGGTGGATGGATGGATGGATGGATTAAGGCCGGGTTGCCTTTCCTTATACTCCACAAGGGTTTCGAACCAGCCACCTCCGGCTAGTCAGTCCCTGAAGTGTGCATCCTGTCACTGAGCCATTGTGGTGGGAAAAGCCAAGCTTATAAGTCATTAGAACAGGAAGCAGACATCACAGATGTTGAAGAGGACCCATCAGTCATGTGACCTTTCATTTACCACTGACCGAGCTACCACGGGGCTTCTGCATGGTACAGTGCAGTACAGGATGAGTTCACCGTCCCAGTGGGACTGGCGCCCGTGGACGAGCTGTGATGTGCAGGGCAGCCTGTCTTTGCCCAGCTTTCTTGCAAAGCTTTTTAAGGCATTGATCAAATGCAGTTTCTTGCTTCATAGGGCAGTTTTGCAGCACAGCTGAGGTGCTTCTCAACAGTCAAAAGGGAGTCGGGCCTCCAAAGTGGAAAATGAGCCATTTTTCATGTGTAATTTCCCTCTGAGGTGCATACTCGCTCACTCTTCCACGCAAACCCTTTATGTCATCCTGAGAAATATTAGCCTTCATCAAGCTAATTACACCGTGGTGGGATCATATAAATCACAGTGTTGTTCTCTGGTTTCCTAAATCTCCACCCCTCTTTTTCACTTATCTCGATGTACTGAGACATGCACAAAACTCAGATTGCCCACTCAGCTGCAGTTTACTCCCAGATTTATACTCCGGTGCTCAGCATGCTTGACGGATTACTGTTGGCTCTGAGCCCGAACGAACAGCGTCCGTGCCACGGTAAACACAGCAGCCATTATTCTCTGCTTCCAGTAATATACCTGCTCTTGGCGCAGATGTGAAGGAGATAAAAGTTCAGAGGCTGGTGCTGTCTGTGTGTGTGTCTGTGTGAGTGCACATATGTGTGTTGGGAGCATGTGGGTGGGGTGAAGGGGGCTGGTGGTGGTGATCCAATTGCTCCCTGACCAGATCTGTATGATAGTGAGCCTCTAATTTAGCTTCAGAAACCGCTGCTAGCCCCTCTCAAAGCCCTGCTGTGGATACGTCACTGAAAGCTGACACGATGGAAAAAGGGGAGAGCAGAGAGAGAAGCCTAATATCCCAATTAAGATTGTAGAGATTTGATGATGGAGCAGAAAAGGCCAATGGCTGCCATGTGCTGCTGCCTATTCCTTCTCCTCCCCCATGCACTGTTTGATTCCTCCTCCGGTTTCATATTCTCTCTTTTTCTCCACATCTCGCCTTCCTCCTCTGGCTCTCAGCTGCTCTTCATCCTACATTTCTGAGACTCTCAGGTATTTAATCAGGATTTTTTTCTAGTGTTTTTTTTTCCAAAGTTCAATTAAGTTTTCTCCAACTGTCTGAGAGAAGTATTACATTTATTTCATTGATAATTCTTAAAACAAAAACGGATAAATCAACACATCCATCACTTCTATAATACTCTTTCTAAATCACCCTGTTCTAGTCATGATGCCGACATCGTCTTTGATACGATTGAAGATGAGATTAGAGTTAGATGAAGCCTGGTCTTCGATGGAAAATCCCCAGGATTTGATGGTTTAATCTACTGAGGTATGTAAAGGTTTTGGTCAGACATCAGGCATAAGGTTGTAGATGCATTTAATGAATGTACCCACAGTTTGGTTATATCACCACCTATGCACTGGGGTCTAGTCACACTAATCCCTATACCTGGTAGGAATGTTGCTGTTACGGAGTCACAATATCTTGAACCTTGAATGTTGAATGATTAGATAATTAGAGACCTATCACATTGTTTGGATGTGATTATCAACTATTAGCATCTGTTTATGCTAATAGCTTTGAAAGGGGATTTAGCAGTATTGAAATAACCTGGTCAAGACACAATTTGCTAGGGATCAATATCCTAGATAAGGAAATGTATCGATGATACTGCCTTTCTATTGAAGAATACATCAATGGAACTACCTCAAATGTGTTCTAGAGCTTCAGGTCTATTTCTAAATCTTGAATAATGTGAATTAATGCGTGTTCCTGATTAACCATAATATACACCCCTCCCTTCATTTTCCCAGAGAGCTCCACTTCTCCATCAGTTAAGAAGAAGAAGAAGAAGAAGAAGAAGAAGAAGAAGACTTAACTATTTTCCTTTGTGATAATGGGCAATACAAATAAAATTAGCTTGAGCTCACACATCTTTAGAGCCAATGATGACAATGCACAGATGTTGACTGCCTTGCTTGTAGTTCATCTCTTGTCACCCAATCCAGCTCAGGTATGTTATGTATGCTATGTATGCCTCGCGCCATCATGGAGTTATACAAACATGAGCTAAGGATTAAAAAGCAATGCTCGGTCCCCACATGAGAAGATGAAACTATTTCACTTCTGTTTTTATTTTCTTTCTCTTAAGCAGTGACAAAAAGAACCAATAAAAGTACAGTTAAAGTACCGGGTTGATAAGCGGTATTGGTAAGAGTAGTAATACTATTAAAATCTCAAAGACCCCCATCCCTTATCCAGATAAATAATCATTCCTTTTTACACGGAGCGTACCGAGACAGAGCAGGGGATGAAAACAAACCAATGGCCATATGTCCCCAAAATGTCCATAAACTAGGGAGATAACTCCCATCTGCTCTGTCTTGGATACGAGCTAACAACTTAATACCACCAGACTGCAGATACCACCCAGAGGTTCTCTCTCAAGGAGTGTGTGTGTTAAGCGGTCAGAGAGGTCAAGCTGTATCGTGGCATGTGTGTGACAATAGACAGCCCCAGCTATTTGTTTATCCTGACCTATCGCTGGGGGCATGCCTCTGTGCCAGAATGGGAAGCACCGCCAAGAATTTTGGCTTTCATGTCCCGAAGTTGCCCCCCTGTGTGCTTACACAGAGGGGGCTTTGTAAGACATCACACTGTCATAGCCACAAACAGAGCCAAACAAACCCTTGACTAACCCTGCCTGTGCAAACCTGCTGGAAGAAACAAGACTCCAAACACATTGGTGAACTGGAAGTCCTGAGCAGTACGGAAGGATGTACTAGAAGTCGGGCATGAAAATACCCAGTCAACGTTCAAGCTGGGAAGAGAGCAACAAAGGTTTGTAAACTGGATATGCACATGCAGAAGGATATGAGCGGGGGTCACTTCCCAGGGAAGAAAATACTCCAGAGAAGTGAGGTTATTTAACAATAGTGTAGGTGTGTATTCTGCAAATAGAATGTTTGGTATGTCCTAATGCCCGTGAAGAAACCTGTCAAAGTGTCCTTGAGCAAGACACTGTTGCCCTAATTCATCTGCCCTGTGATGGACTGGTGACCTTTTCAGGGTGTGTCCCTGTCTTTTGCCCAATGAGAACTGAGATAGGCTCCAGTTCCCCCATGACCTGACTTCAGATAAGTGGTTGACGATGGATGGATGGCGTATCATAAGTTAGTGTTAAATGGTAAATGGGAGCTGTTCTTTTATAGCGCTTTTCTAGTCTAGCAACCACTCAAAGCTCTTTATGATGAATGCCTCACATTAACCGAGCTACATGGCAGGATACAGATCCCCTGAGCCCGGCTGCTAGCCACGTGCTCCATGCTGAGCTCCACCGCGGCTCAAATGAAGGAAAACCATTGGTTGAGCTAAGAGTTGTTATACATGCTGAATAGTCCAGGTGAGGAAATCACAGAATGCTGAATCAGTTCATTCTAGACACAGTCTTCACCGACAGGAACGTCACATCCCTCATGTTGATGCCATCTTGGGTCTGAGGCTGACTGCAGCATCCCTACCCTTATGGACAACAGAGGCATCACGGCTGAAACCTACGATGTTTTCATACGGACACTAGCAGGACCATGGGCTACAGCTACAGTGGTAATGAGTCTGTTCACAGACGACTGGGGAATAGTAGCAGTCACAGTATTGCCAGATGGAGACAGAGGTGCTCCTACCCTAACCCCCCCACACACACACACACACCTCCAGGCCAGTGTGAGTTGCTCTCAGCTGCTCTCTTCCAGCATCATCCTGCTTCTCTTTCACAAAAGCCGACCGCTGGCCAGCTCCACTCGAGTAGCTTGAGAGTGAGGGCGATGCCAAAGGGCACGTTGGCAGTAGTTGTTAAGGGAGGGTATTTCCGACCAGAGACCTTCAGGTCACAAGACGGCTTCACATGAGTCGAGGCTCCAGCAGCCACAAACCGTATCACAGCCTTCATAGCTCTTCATGGAACCCCACATCTGTCCAGCTGTTAACTTTAATGCTGCCTGTTTTTACATGATGTGGTTCTGGGTTATTATTTGTACTTTGTAGATTATCTTATTTGCAGCTATCTCGCGTTTTGCTGCTGCAAGGATCTGAGTTTTCCACGATGGGGAACATTAAAGTCCGTCTGATGTGATCTCATTGAGACTGACTGAACACAGCATGCTTGACGTGAGCCAATCGTGTGGAAATTCAACCTTTGCTGATTGCTGCAAATTAGCCTGAAAAAAAACTAATCAAAACCCCAGTGACAGGTAGAGACTCTGCTTGTTTTCAAACTGGTTTACTGGTGAACCACCAGCTAGCACCAACAAATACTGGCAGTTCTACTTTGTTTATGATGTCTGTTGAGGTTTCAGATGGTTTGCCTCATCTGCACGCTCTCTGTTTGACTGCAACCTCTGCAGAGCCCTCGCAATCCAAACACACACACACACACACACACACACAGACCCTCATCCCCCACTTCACAACATGTACCCAGAGGCCTTGAACCACGGCACCCCTGTGAAACGTGACTCTCATGGTATATTCCCGGCTAACGGCCTCAGGATCTGTACATGTGTTAGCTATACAGGCTAATGCCTTTGCGTGTGGGGCATATTGCCCCTCTGGCTCGCACTGCAAACACGGTCCATTTCCTAGTTGCTGGGCCATGCTGCTCACTCAGGCTGATGCCTTCAGTATAACTGCAGCCACATTGCAGAGAGTGAACCTCGTAACCTTCAGCATCACAAACCGACTGCACAGAGGTCTTTTCTCATCGAGCTGGTCTGCATCTACCCCACGGTAGCATGGAAGACGAGCCTCTCCCCCTGAGAGACCAACACTGCATCTAAAGGGATGTGTGTCAACTCAAGGCTCGAACGTCCCCCAACAGCCGAGCCATGAGGCCAAACACCTGCAGTGGCTGACGGCAGAGACAGACCAGGTGTTCATTTATCCGGTGGGATGGAGAGAAAGTGTCATTTCTAAAAGCAAGGTCTCGACAACAGCTACACCTGTGGCAACAGGCCACATGTGAGAGTGACGTGCCTGTAAAGGAGATGACAGTAAGGCTTATGAGGAGAGAAGAAGGGTGAGAGGACAGAAGGAAAGGGGAGGAGCAGAACAGAGGGGGCGGTACCTGCAGGTCAGAGTGTCATGGTAGGGCTTGATGCTGGCACTGCGGTCTCTTCGAACAGGCCCAGGTTCAATGGTGGGGAGGCCCGTGGCAGAGGTGGTGGTGGTCCATGTGGAGGAGACCCTCCTCACACCAAGGTGGAGGCCCCGCCTTATTCGCTATAAACACAAACACACACAAGAGCTGTCAAAGTGCTTTAACGGAAGAAGAACTTTGACTCTGTCAGTATTTGATATCACATGATAACATCTCTTATCCCTGGAGAACATGAGGACTCATCATGACATGCTGAACAGATCTCTCTCTCTCTCTCTCGCTCTGTCTCTCTCTCTCCCCCCCCCCCCCTACCTCTCTCTCTCTCTCTCTCTCTCTCTCTCTGTCTCTCTCTGTCTCTCTCTCTGTCTCTCTCTGTCTCTCTCTCTCTCTCTCTCTCTCTCTCTCTCTCTCGATCTCTCTCTCTCTCTCTCTCTCTCTCTCTCTCTCTCTCTCTCTCTCTCTCTCTCTCTCTCTCTGTGTCTCTCTCTGTGTCTCTCTCTGTGTCTCTCTCTGTGTCTCTCTCTCTCTCTCTCTTTCTCTCTCTGTGTCTCTCTCTGTGTCTCTCTCTCTCTCTCTCTCTCTCTCTCTCTCTCGCTCTCTCTCTCTCTCTATATCTCTATCTCTCTATATC
>OMLC01030827.1:1507-17354 GCA_900302585.1 Regalecus glesne
TCCAACGAGGTACGTTTCAGCCCTGCTATAAATTTGTAAATGGTTTATATTGACCCCTTCTTCAGCAGCTGAGATGAGAGTAAGTAATTAATTGGATTTTCAGCTGACATCTAAGGAGAGGAAGGTACAAGACTCTGAACATAGTGTCTGACCCGGGGGTATCTGAAAAAATGGGTAGATGGCAGGTCAAAGACTTTGGACAACTCCTCAAATGTGGTAAAACGGCCACAACTAAAGAGATCTCTAAAGGATGTTAACCCTTTTCTGTGCCAGTCCTGAAATGTTGCATCAAGCATAGAAGGGAGGAAAAGGTGGGGACTTAAAGGACATCCCTGGCGGGTTCCGAGATGCAAGCAGAATGGTTGTGAGCACACAGAGTTGGTAACTATGGACACAGAGAAGGAAGCATAGAGCAGTTCACTCCAGGATATATTTGGCCCAAACCCAAACTTTTCGAGAACCCTAAATACTGCCATTCCACCCTGTCAAGTGCCTTTCCAGCATCTAAACCAACTCCACACTCTGGGACATCACTCTCTGGTGAGTAAAGAATATCAAAGAAGTGATGTATATTGAAAAAAGAGTGCCAATTTTATACAAGCCCGGTTGATCGCGATCTATGACAGTGGGAAGAACATCTTTCAATCATCTAGCCAGCACCTTAGCTAGGATTTTCACGTCCGTATTCAGTACTGAAATTGGCCTGTAAGAGGCGCAGTCTTCAGGATTGTTTCCCCTTTTTAGCTATGAGAGATATACAAGACTGGTTGAATGTGGTCGGGAGTCCTCCAGCTTTTAGGGACTCTGATAAGACAGAAGACAAGAGTGGGGCAATTTTGCAGAGAACCTTTTATAACATTTGGCCGGGAAGCCATCAGGGCCTGGGGACTTCCCACTCTGCATCGATGATATGGCTTTTACAATTTGCTCAACTGATATAGGTTTCTCTAGGGTAGTTTTAAGGTCCTCTGGTAAAGTTGGGAAGTCCATTTGACAAAAAAATATATAGCTTGACAGTTAGGGTGGAATTCAGAAGTATACAATCTAGAATAGAAGTCTTTAAACATGCTGTTTATTTTATTTGGGTCAGAAGACACCTCAGAATTTCTGCGTATTTTTGTTATAATTTGTTTCGCTTTTATAGCTTTAAGTTGATTTGCCAGTATCTTACCAGATTTTTCACCATGCTCATAGAATGCACTCTTAGTCCCATGTAACAAATCCCTTATATGATATGTGGAGTGGAGGTCAAATTCTGTTTGGAGCTCAAGACGTTTTTTTATACAATTCAAGTGTGGGGGCCTGGGAATATTCTCTATCCAGTTGTAAAAGTTGAGTTGAAAGGTCTAAACTCTATTTATTAAGACTGTTATTCTTATCGGCTACAAAGGATATGATTTGGCCCCTTGGGTAGATCTTTGGGGTGTCCCATACAATTAGCCAGGATACTTCAGATGTCATATTTGTTTCAAGAAAGAAAGTTATGTGACCTGGCAGTCATTTTACAAATACCAAGTCTGAGAGAAGAGTGGAGTTCATCCACTATTGTCTCCTAGCCTGACCACTGCCAGGGAGGGACAAGCCTAAGGCTAGTGGAGGATGGTCTGATATTACAATGCTATGAAGTTCCCAAGAGCGAACATGTGGAACAAGCTTTTTATCAACAAGAAATAGTCAATTCTACTGCAACTGGGATGTACCTTGGAAAATAATGAATGTTCTCTCTCTCCAGGGTGTAGGAAACGTCATATATCAGAGATGCCATATTCAGAAAGAAAAGAGTGTATACGGCCAGGTGATTTGTGTGTCACCGCAAGATTGGAAGAGGGCCTGTCTAGTACTGGATCTAACCAGTTGTTGAAATCTCCCCCTAGTATCAGGCAGTGCATGCTGAAGTCAGGGAGGAGGGAAAACAGGCGGTCAGAAAAGCAACACCATCCAAATTTAGAGCATAGATATTCACTAGTACAACGTGGGTATTGAGCAGATTTTTATAATTATATAGCGTCCATTCTTGTCTTTGATAATGTTGAAGGTCTCAAATGATGTGTTTTTTCTCTATTAGAATAGCCGCTCTCCTTGATTTGGCCTGAAAACAGGAGCAAAACAGTTGACCAACCCAACCTCCCCGTATGTGGGAGCAATTGGTGTCTATTAAGTGGGTCTCTTGCAAGAATATAATTCCAGCTTTCAGCTGCTTCATATGCAACAGAACCTTAATCCTCTTAACCTGGTGATTTAAACCCTTGACATTCTGGGAAATTGAATTTACATTACTACCCATATCTGAAAAGGACAGTTGAATAAAGGCAGATTATATATACACATCTAGTAGCAGGCAGTCTTTTTAGCACAACAGGAAGATATTGCCATTTACTTCAGCAGCCTTGTGCTCCTTAATAAATTGTTGTGCAATGGCGACCTATGGCAGCACTGTCTTTTGGCCTAGGTGACCGGGCAGAGTGATGCACAGCCTGGCAAGGTAGAGCAGAGCTGGTTGTAGTCTGTGCTGGTATATTTAGGGCATGAGGTCTTTATATTCCACTCGTTGGCTCAGGACGTCGGAGCTGTAGTCTTCTACAATGCGAATGTTGTGGCCTTGGTTGGTTAGCTTACCCTTTTTGCGTCCTTCCCGGACCAGGGGATCCTTAATTTGGAAGTGGTGCAGGCATAGCAAAACTGGATCCAGTCTGGCCCTTGGCTTGAGCACTTTCTGGAGGGGAAGGTAGTGACTTCTTACCAAAGCCCTCAGCAAGAAGGTCCGAGAAGAACTGTGTGAGGCTTCCGCTTTCTGTAGACTCTGGTAAGTCCAGAATGTGAGTATTTTGCCTCCGACTGACTCCTCTAGTCCAGAGACTTTAGCAGCTATCTCGGAAGTGTCATCACCTAAACTTGAACACAGAGCCTCCAGGTCTTGCAGACGATGATCGGCATCATCCGAAAAAGAGTCCAGTGAGGGGATTCGCTGGCCGTGGTCTTCCACCATTGAGCGAATCTGATCTAGTTTAGAATCCACAGCTCCCAGGAAGGACTTAAATTTGTCAGCTAAGGATTTACTGTGCTGTTCTAGAAGCGTGGTCATAGCTTCTGTAGTTGGGCTTGTCTATTTGTCTTTCTTTTATTTCGCTGATTTGGTCATCATTTTTCATATTCAGGTGCCAAAAAAAAAAATCAAATAAAGTTGAATTTAAGGAGATAACTGGTGGTATAAAATTGGTCAGATGGGGTTAGGGATAAACTTTATCGAAGGTAAACGTGAGCTCAAGATATTCGTGTCCACTCCATGTGCGCCTACCCTGAATTATTATATTCTTTACCAACCTGTCTGTGGAAATCAATTGACTATTGCCTTTGTTATATTATAGCTAAGCCTGTTTTAGACGATGAAAATCCCTTTATAACCCTGCTATGATAAGTGCTTTACTAAATAATTTTAGTTTGTGTTCATGATTGGTTCCCATATTATAGGGGTAGTATATGGACCTGGGTGGAGCATGGGGGATTGGGGTCAGATGCCCTTCCTGGCGGCCCGCGGTTTTATTGGGCCCATGATGTTGGACTCATTTCCTGATGCATATGCTCTACCACTGAGCTACTGCAGCCCCTTCAAAGGAGTCATCATACTCATCATATCTTATCCATTGTAACTCTGTTATCTTCTTTCATAAATTGTGTTTTATTCTGTACACACAACATCCTTTGCTTGCCTTTGTGTCTCGGGGAAGAGAACCCTCTTCTGTTGCTCTGCTTGACATTTCCTCTTTTTTTTAGGGAGTTGTTCCTTATCCAATGGGAGGATTAAAGACAGGATTTTGTGTTACTGTAAAACCCAGAGGCAAATTTGTAATTTGTAATAATGGGCTATAATAGGGGCAGTAGCTCACTGGGTGGACTAGTCATCCGGCAGTCGAAGGGTTGCAGGTTGGAGCCCCGCACCTACAGAGAGGCATGTCGAAGTGTCCTCGAGTGGGATACTGTTCCCCTGGTTGCTCTGCCCTGTGATGGACTGGCGACCCTTGTGATGGAATGGTCCCCACTTTTTACTCGGCGAGTACCGAGATGGGCTCCAGTTCCCCCGGGACCCAACTCGGGTGGATGAATCGATGGGGTGTACAAATAAAAATTGCTTGCCTATTAACAATAGTCTTAACAGTTAAATGGCATTGTGAATTCTCAATCCAACTCATGCACCTTACATGCGCCTACCTTACATCCAGAAAACCCATATTATCAAGTTGGTTGTGATGTCTTTCAGTGTAATAATAATAATAATAATCTTCTTTATAGGGACAGTGCATATTAATGAACATGGAAATGCACCAAATTTTGCCACCAGCCTATTTTTCATCTGCTGTCCCAAACAATTAGGGGTTCAGTATTTTACTCAAGCACACTTTAACACACTTTCTGAAGGAACCAGAGATTGAACCACCAATCTTCTGACTACTATACTGCTTACATCCTGAGCTATGCCTCTCCCAACAGTTGCAGGTAGTTAGTTGTTAACAACTAAGGTAGATGTAGCCCAATGGGAATTTGGGCTATTCCCCAAGTTCATTGTGTTTTTGTTTTGTTTTCTTTTGGAGCGTGTTGTTCGTGCATTGGTTAAGCTTACCTCCCTTGGAGTTAGGCCCACAGGATTTTGGGGAGGTTTTTGGGGAAGCAGGGGGGGAGAATGAAGAGGAGAGACTTGAGAGAGAGAAAGTACAGGAGACTGAGACTTTGAAAGTTTGGTGGAACACCAAGTTCAATGCGTGTTGCATTTAAATGCTTTCAAACGCACGGAGTGTGCCTTTAGATAATAATAATTATAATGATTCCCTTATCAGTCCTGCGAGGGGAAATTTGGATTTCTCTGCATTTTTAACCCAACCCATTGTATAGGAGCAGTGTGCTGCTGACATATGGCGCTCGGAGAGCAGTTAGGGGTTCAGTGTCTTGCTCAAGGACACCTCAACATGCAGGACCGGGGATCAATCCTGTAACCTTCTGATTGCCAGTCGACCCCTCTACCCACTGAGCTATGCCGTCCCTAACGTCTTTATCATGTTCATGTTGTTTGGTTGTGAAGAACCCAGCTTGAGTTTTCACCAAGGAGAATAGGGCTAATTCTGCACGAGCTAGCCTAGAGCTTCAAGAATTTTTGCCAGCGAGTAGCCTGCTCAGCTGACCCCTTTGAGCAGTGCTCTACAAGCTCATTCTCATCAGGACTTCTCTGCTAAGCTACGCCAATGGTATCATTCACCAGCATCACCAGGACTGCACTGCAATGGCGTGGACGAGGACAATGACAGGCTAGCTGTGAGTTTTTCTTTGTTACGCATTGGTGCGAAGCGGCCATTGTGTTTTCGGTCTCACCGCTTACAAGCGACGCTACAGGCCTGCAACGTTGCTCTGACTCTCTCCTACATGGATTTGGTGACCATTCCATTGTCATTAAACGTTTATTTAGTTTCACGCCGACTTAGCTCAGGTTTTAGATGAAACGTAAAGGGTTGCAATATTTTATTGAATTGAGTTTCCTTTCACTTGCACTTGAACTGTGAAGGCAAATCCAATACGGTTTGAGTGTATATATGTGAAAATGTATATTTGTATCTATTTTCTTCAAATAATCGTTTAAACTTCATTCTGTTGGATATTTTGTCTGTTTGGATATATGTCTTTGGGTAGCTTAGAGCATTAATTATGATTAGAGAGAGAGAGAGAGAGATCTCTTGCTGCAAAGGAATTCTGGGATGCACCTCAAGATTAATAGCATAAGGACAGCTAGGGGCGCTACACATATCAACATAATGCTTGACCTTGAGTGTTCAAGCAGGCTTTTGCATTGCTGTTCTCCATAAACGCCACATAAGGATATCTCTAAGAGAATCAGCAAATTGGTAAATAAATACTGGCTTTTTATTGTGTTAGTCTTCACCTGCAAGAAGCCGATGTGATCTTGGCTTGTGGCCTGGCCCTCCAGCATGGCTCTCCTCTCTTTCAACTGGTTTAGCTCTGCCTCCAAACTGCTCAATAGCCCCTCTCCCTTTGTCAAAACCGCAGCTCGTTTGTCCTGGACCCCACCAACCAGCTCATTGCGGATCCTCTCCAGTGACCCAGACAGTTCATCCAGGTGATGTTCCAACTCACCTTGCTCCCTATCTGCATAGCTCTGAAACAAATGGATGATAGAAATAATCTCAGTTTGGTGAACAATAAATGAGCCTCCTTCAACCAATATGTAAAGGTGTTTCTACAGTCACAAACTACAGCTGTGCTGGATAGCTTCATGTATAATCAATAACTCTGAACCAGTTGTTGGTCAAAGAGCACACATATTTTTGAAAAATAAAGTTTCAAAACAAATACAAAAGAAAAGTTCACCTTGATAGCCTGCAGCCTTTCTTTCAGCTCCTTCAGACGAATGTTCTTCCCCTCAATGCGATTCAGAATATCCAGCTCTGCCTTTGCCATCAATTTCTGGACAAGGAAATGGATGAAAACATAAGATGGACCATGTGAGTGTATTTTTGAGGGGGAAATTATGGCCTACCAAGTATTCAAAGAAGAAAAACTTGAGTTTGACCACAATTTGATGGGTTATCAGTTTCCCTCCCTCAATCTCATGGGGGGGGTTCATAGGCACAATAGAATACATGATTTCCGAGCCCTTTCTTCATTGCAATCTGTTTCTATGCTCTGTTAAAAGGATAGTTTCTCTGAAACTCCCAGCCAGCCTCTCCTTTTTATATGGATGTGATTCTTAAGATTGTATATCTAGAAAATGCAGAAGCCCCGGTGATATTTAAGTGTTGGATGATCGGTATAGAAGTAATATGACAGACATATTGCTGTGACAGCTGAGATTGTCATGATGTTGGATGACGTGAGCTGGCTAAAGTGAAAACTGGCTAGCATTTTATTTACTTAGATGTCATCCACTGGTTTAGCGTCGCTGGGCCTGGTTCTTGTTCAACTACAAGCTGAATAGTGAGTTTTGACGGTGATTTTTTTTTCTTTGTCCTGCTCTACCCCACAGAGACTAAGTAACAATGGGAAAGGAAAATTTTAATCTTGGTACTCTTCAATGTAAAGCACACTGAATCCGTTTTAACCGTGGAAGCTAATGGTTAAGAGGTTTAATCTGCTGTTGGCTGCGGCCTAGATAAGTTTATTATGTCACGATTTTTTATTGTGTGATTGGAGTTGAACTAATGTATATACAACTATTATGTGGTCCCTTTATTGTGAATTTTAAAACGGGTGTTTGCTCTGCTTTGTTTTGTTTATTTATCCATTTTCTTATTCCACCTAAGGTTTTTATCTGATTAATTCCAATTGTTTATTTACATGTTGATGCCACTTATAGAAAGTCACTTTGGATAAAAGCTTCAGCTAAATGGCAAATGTAATTTAATATGCCATTTAAATTGCAAATGGACTTTTAAAAAAAATGCACTTTACCAAACATAGCACAGTTTATATAGCACGGTGCCACATGTGTTTCATTACAACTTTAACAGTTTAATAAAAGTACTTAACAAATTCCAACTTGCATAATGAGATCATCTTTTCCTCAAACAAAATCAGCAAGCTTGTCTCAAAGATTAGCCCATGCAAGTATACACGGGCCCGTGCAGAATGATTAATAACAAGAAATTTCAAGTGCAGTCAATGACTAAGTTTACATATGAAAACATATTTTTATTATTTGGCATGCAACTGTATCATTTATGAGGGTGGATATGATATAATCAGCTCAAATTGAAACTATCACCTGTTTGAGTGACGAAGTGTTTCGGAATAAACTTCTAATCCAGTTGAACCAATTCACCTTTTTAAGAATTTCATTGATCCAGAAGGAAGTCAAGAGGGTCGAACACCATCAGATACCGGTGTAGTTCCGACTTTGAAGGATGCCCACTAACAATGGAAGTTGAATAAATTGACGGGAAGCCGCCACCACTCCTGGTGAGTGTGGCTGAATTTGGCCGACATGGAGAAAAAGGTTGTTTATTGTGAACAAAAGAAATTTGGTGACAGAAAACAGAGGCCAGTGTTTCAGTCATTAGACTATTACCAATAGTTGTGTTGCAAATAGAAAACAATCCTTGATTTGAGGCCTGAATAACGGGAACAACAGACTAATGTTTTTAACAACTTGGCAGGATAGAAAACCAGCAGTACTACTGGTAGACCTGATTGAGATCCACTGGTGCAGTCACACAGAAGCTGCTCCACTCACCTGTTTGGTGAGTCTCTCAGTTTGCACGGAGACAGTCTTATGTGTCCGATGTTCCTCCAAAAAACAGATCGCACAGATACAGCCCTGACATGTTCTGCAGTACACCTGGGGAAAGAAATATCCTAGAGTTAGAAGGTTTAGTAACAAGTTAAAAAAAACACTCGAGGAAGAAAAACAACTAGTTGCAAGCAGCACAGAGGAAGAAAAAATGGTGTGATCCATCTGAGAGGCACCTGCAGGGGCTGACCACTGACTTGTTCAATTTTGAGTTGTAATTTTTTAAAGTCTTGTAAAACACATTTTAAGCCTAGAGTCCAAATCTATACTTTATTGCTCATGTGGCACCCCCCTTCCCCAGTAGAGATGGACATGTTAATGGTGAATAGCCCATGTGAGTGAGTAAGATCCTTTCCATGCAAGTATTTCAATTTTTAACCTTTGTCAACTTGCCCTTCAGCCCCCTGAGTTTGCCCCAAATGTGACACATGCATCACAAAAAATACCAACTGCCTCAGGGGCTGTATGCTGAGGGAATGCGTCTCCCCAAAAAAGAGAAAACGTAGAGCATAATAGGATATGGTGCTGTCTGATGCCTCCAGTTGTATAGTCTAGGCTCCTCAAATCAGGGAACAATGTCATTATTATGTCATTACCCTCAACCTGTATGCACACCTGGATGGCCTCCAAGATAGCATTGTGTATTCCCCAAAGGGAAATGCAGAGGGCCATTCTGAGAGGGCTCATCTTTTCTGGATCTAGACTACAGTCCAGGGACATTAGTTGCTTTAATTATCATGGAGGGAAAAAAACAACAGCATGGCCATTCACTTCCGCTCACCTCCATCAGACGGTGGTGTATTGGACAGGTACGTCCTCTCAGCGCCTCCTGGGGATCCAGCAGGCGGTGTTTGGCATAGAAGGCTGTCATGTGGTGTGGCTGGATGTGGGCCTCACAGTATGAGGCTGTACATGTGAGGCAGGAGCTGACTGCAGGTTGTTTGATTCCAGTGCACACGTCGCACATCACCAACTGCTGCGCTGAGGCAGCACTCAGAAATGGATTTGTGTTGTTCCCAAAGGTGCTTGACCCCATGGCCTCCATTTCTGGTGACGGCTCGGCCCCCCAACCAGTGCCGGGGAAACCTGATCCAGCTGTTGCTGTGCCATAGCGGGAAAGCTTGTATTTGTTTGCAATGAGGGCAAAGACTTTGTTGATGCTGAGCAGCGGCCGCTCGTTGAACTGTCTCTTACAGAGTGGACATGTGCACACCGTGCTGGAGGCCCAGTAGCCTCCGATACATGCCTGGAAAGAAAGGAGACTTAGTTTAAGTATTATTTCTAAAATTGTAAGCTGTTTTTAAAATGGCTGGGACTTAGAAACTTAGAAAACATTATTTTCACTTTATCATTGAGAACATTTTTTAAATTGCTACTCATATGTGGCCTAGAATGGATAACAACTATTCTTTATCTACTTTCATTTCGGTAGATAGACTTGTGATTGATTTGACGCAGTATATAGCCATCTTGATTCGCATCAAAGATGGCGCTCCGCTAGAGCAGCTCCAGTTACAGCAGCTCTCGTTCACCGTTTAGTTTTTTTCTCTTTTCTTTCTTTTCCCTCCTTTTCTTTGTTGTGTTACTAATCTTTTTTTTACCATTTAATTATTAATTTTCCATCAACAATGGATAAGAATGCTACTTTGCTCCCTTTGGCCGTTCTCATATTTTTTGCACTGTTTGTGGAGAACCCACGGCAGCCATCGCCCTATCTTCTACAGTAGAGACCAGTTGCTAGCGCTCTGTAACACAGCGGTGCTGCCCAAGGAGAAACCCGATGTTCCCCCCTAGCTAAAGGAGAGGAGGCGGGTGTGTCGTGCCGGGACCGTGCTCCGCGCCAGGAGAAGAAGATATAGACCCGTTCTCCCGTCCATTATCATGGGGAACCTGAGATCTCTTCCTGATAAAATGGACGAGCTGGCGTCACTGACCCGGCATCAGAGTGAATATAGCGAATGCAGTATTATGGTCTTTACCGAGACGTGGCTGACTGCGCTAATCCCGGACACGGTCGCTTCGCTGGACGGCTTCAAACTGGTACGGGTGGACATGACGAGGGAGAGTGGTAAGAAGAAAGGAGGGGGAATGGCAATGCTCGGGAACAATAGATGGTGTACCTCTGGGCACATCACTATTAAAGAGCAGCTATGTAGCAAGGACATTGAGTTGTTAGCTGTTAGCATGAGGCCATATAACCTGCGGCGGGAGATCTCGCATGTTACTATGATAGCAGCGTACATTCCACCCTCCGCTAACGTGAAGACGGCTGGTTATCTGCTTCTCTCTGTTACAAGCGGACTACAGGCACAACATTCTCAGGCCCTTGTTCTTATCTCCAGGGACTTTAACCACGCTCCACCATCCTCCATTCTGCCCACCCTACACCAATACGTCACTTGCACCACCAGAGACAATAAAATATTAGATTTATGTTATGCCAATGCCAAGCAGGCGTATACCTCATCACCCCTCCCCCCTGGGAAGATCTGACCACAACCTGGTTCATCTCCTACCCGTGTACAATCTTCTCGTACACAGGCAACCAGCTGTGTCCCGCACAGTGATGAGATCGTCCGACGAGACTGACGAGGCCCTGAAGGACTGTTTCGAGACAACTGTGTGAGAGGAACTATATGGCAGCCATGGGGAGGACATCAACAGTCTTACTGAGTGTATTACGGATTACAGTAATTTCTGTGTGGAAAACACTGTACCCACCAGGACCGTACGGTGTTTTTCAAACAAAAAAAACATAGATCAATCCCGTGATAAAGGCTCTCCTTAAGGAGAAGAAGAGAGCCTTTAGGTCAGGAAATAAGGAGGAGCTGAGGGCTGTGCAGAAGGGGCTTGAGGAGAAAGATCAGAGAGGGGAAGAATGGCTACAAGAGGAAGGTGGAGGAACAACTGCAGCAAAACAATATCAGAGGAGTTTGGAGAGGCCTGAAAACCATCTCTGGTCACACCGAGTCAAAGTCCCAGGCTGTGGGGGACCAAAAGTGGGTGAACGATCTGAATCTATTCTTCAGTAGATTTGACCAGACACCCGTCCATCCCCCCGACCTGGTCCTCAATGCTGCAATCACCCTCATCTCCATGTCCATTGTATCGCCCCAGCCCCACCTCCCTTTCTGCAACAATCAGCTCAGTCACCCCCACTGCTTGTCTCATCATCCCAACCCTTCTACCTCCATCCATACCCTCCAGCACACAACCCTGCTCCAACTGGTCTCCCATAACACTCCAGGTGAGGAATCAGCTCAGGAGGATCAAGGCAGGGAAGTCTACAGGTCCAGACAGCATCAGCTCCAGGCTCCTGAAGTCCTGTGCAGACCAGCTATGCAGGCCTTTGGAATACATGTTCAACCTGAAGTTCGGGAGAGTGCCACTGCTATGGAAAACATCCTGCGTGGTACCAGTGCCCAACACTCCACACCCCAAGGATCTCAACAGCTACAGGCCGGTGGCACTAACATCACACATGATGAAGACCCTTGAGCGGCTTGTCCTTGGTCATCTCCGCCCCCTGGTGAGCCCAGTGATGGACCCACTACAGTTTGCCTATCAACCTGGCATAGGAGTGGATGATGCTGTCATCTTCCTCCAACACAGAGCTCTGTCTCATCTGGAGAAGCCTGGGAGCACTGTGAGGATCATGTTCTTTGACTTCTCCACTGCTTTTAACACCATACAGCCTGTGCTTCAAGCTGGAGCACACAGGGGTGGACCATCACCTCACAACCTGGATTGTGGACTACCTTACCAACCGCCCACAGTATGTGAGGACACCAGACTGTGTATCAGACTTTGTTGTTTGTAGTGTGGGGGCCCCACAGGGAACAGTCTTGGCTCTGTTCCTTTTCACCCTCTACACTCCAGACTTCTCCCACAACTCACCCACTTGCCACCTACAGAAGTTCTCTGATGACTCTGCTATGGTCGGCCTCATCACAGATGGGGATGACAGGGAGATCAGAGAGCTAATTCATAACTTTGTGGACTGGTGCCAGCAGAACCACCTCCAGATCAATGTGGATTAACCAAGGAAATGGTGGAGGATTTTCACAGGTGCACACACTCCCCTCTAACACAGGTGAACATCCAGGGGATGGACATTGACATGGTGAGGTCCTACAAGTACCTGGGTGTACACCTCAACAATAAACTGGACTGGACTGATCACTCAACAGCACTGTATAAGAAGGGCCAGAGCAGACTCTATCTGCTGAAGGGAACTGAGGTCTTTTGGAGTGCAGGGGCCACTCCTCAAGACATTTTATAACACGGTGGTGGCACCAGCCATCTTCTATGGAGTGGTCTGCTGGGGCAGTAGCATCTCAGCTGTGGACAGAAAGAGACCTGATAAATTTGTTAAGAAAGCTAGCTCAGTTTTGGGATCCCCCCTCAACACTGTGGAGGTAGTGGGACAAGGGAGGATGATGACTAAGCTGTCATCTATGATGGGCAATAGTTCTCACCTCATGCAGGACTACATTGCTAGGCTAGAGAGCTTCTTTAGTGATAGGTTACTGCATTCAAAGTGTTTGAAAGAGCGTTTCCATAGGTCTTTCCAAGGGCGGTATAGCTATGTGGGTAGAGCAGTCGTCTGGCAATCCGAAGGTTGCAGGATCGATCCCCAGTCCAGCACATAGCATCTTAAGGTGTCCTTGAGCAAGACACTTAACCCCTAACTGCTCCCCGAGCGCCATGTGTTGGCAGCTCACTGCTCCTGTACAATAGGTTGGGTTAAAAATGCAGAGAAATCCAAATTTCCCCTTACGGGAATGATAAGGGAATCATTTTTTTAATCTTTCCACAGCTCTCAGGCTCTTTAATCAGCACTGCTCCCCCAATAGAACAACCCCAAAACATGTACAGCAACACTATACTGGATAATTAAAATGAGTCCAATTTGTTTTATATACATACCATACGGTATGTATATAATGTACATATTTCTCCCCTGTTGAATTGTCTATGTTACACGTTATTTCTAGATGTGATGCCTCTCCTACTATGCTTTCCACTTGCTGCTGTAAAACTGCAATTTCTCCCCACAGGATTAATAAAAGAATATCTTATCTTATCTTAAAGAGAACTCCCCCTCCCAAAAAAATACACATTTTTCATTTTAGATTGTTTTGGTGTAAGTTACATAGATTGGGATATCAACTGTAGCGAGGTCTACCTTCCCTCTACTACAATGAAACTTGATAGCACTCATCTTGTGTTGCTCAATGCACCAAAAAGAATATATACATTTATAAAAATTCAACAGCAATCTTTCCAGAAATCATGCCTGGTTACTCAAGTTAATCCATAAACCTTGTTCTGAGCAGTTTCATGTCAGTGTGGATCAATCTAAGAAAATAGTTCCAACATGAATTTGCTCACAACAAGGTCTACGGATTATCTTGTGAGGCCAGGTAATGATTTCTGGAAACAGAGATTGCTTTTGAGTTTTTAAAATGTGTTTTTTGGCCTTTTGAGCAACACAAGCTGAATGCCACCTACATTGTATTCGAGAGAAGGCAGATGTCACATCTTGGTAACTCCCATCAACACAATCTAGATGGATAAATAGCACTTGCAGGTAATGGGGCGGGGGGGGTTGCAATATGGGTTTGGGGGTGAAATGTCCCTTTAAGGTTCAGAGCTTAAGGAAAACTACAGTACTGATGATCAATTTACATTCTTAAAAAAACTCAGTTTATCAGCTTTTCCTCCCCGATAAGAACGGATTTTGTGAAAATGTTGCAATCAAGGTTTTTGCCCATGAGCAGTATGTTTTCACATTACAACTATTAATTCCATAACTTTACCAGAGAGATAGACATACTTGGCTTCCATCATTTGGTTCATATGTCACCACAGCATTTTAAAATGATTGAAAGTGTTTTGAATAAACCTCAGTGAGATGCAGATAATACGACATCTTTCTCTCTATTCCTATCTGAGAATCTTAGCACAGTGAAACGTGTATATTGCCAAAACCAAAATTTCACATATTCTGTAACCTCTCTGTGTCAGAGGAGCCCTACCTGGCAAAAGTTGTGTCCACAGGGTGTTGAGACGGGATCGCTGAAGAGGTCCAGACAGATGGAGCAGGTCAGTTCCTGTTCAGAGAAGAGCTCTGGAGCGACAGCTCCTTCCTCCATCATGGTGGCTTAGAAGAGACGGATGTAAAACTCAAAAATGAAGCTATAGAAAAGCAACAAATGATGATACAGGACTTGATTAATTGCATGATTTATACCTGGAAAAGAAGATCTGTCACAGAGTTGTTAAAAGTGATCTTGTTGCAGACCCCCCCCCTTGAGATTAGAAAAATTTTCACCATTTTAATGCTTTTGGTTTAATGGAAAAACAAAAGTAATTTTTTTCTCTCATATGATGTGAGTGGTATTTTGCTTTTCTGCATTACACTGTCCAACTTTTAGATAGGTTTTTAGACCATCTCCTTGGCCAGGTCTCAGTGAAGCTAGCTGGATAAATAAAGGCGTAAACACTTAAAATAAAAAACAAAAAAGAACAAAATCACAGCAAGGATGGTCAATCCTTTTGACATGCTAAAGTTATATCATACTCAAGAAAGTTGAAATTCCTTATCGAGGTCTCTCTCTTAGACATACAGTCGGGTAAATGATCATTTGAGCTACACTGGAATTGAGCTGTTTAAGACATGAACACTAGTGACTAACTAGTGACCCCAGGACAATAGCCACCCAACCAGCAATCACCATTCAACCCCTGCATATGCACTGTATCAATCTCGTCAACATCTGATGCGGCGAACTATGAGATGGTGAATTTAAAATTACATCGCAGATGTATCACTGTGTCCTTAAAGAGTTTGTAGGAGGATGTGTTGGCTGTATGTCTGGAACTTTGAAAGTATCTGCAATATGAACCACGTGCAGTTAAATTTGTGTACCAGGTATGTTTTTGCATCTATCATCTGATTGTTTCTTCTGTTGGGTAAAAACACAGTTCTTAGAGAGGAAAAACGAGTTTGCTTGGGACACCTATGTAGCTTTGAAATCATGTACTTAACAACAGGTACCAATGACCTGAGGCTCACAAAGATCACATGACCAAATAATTTAAATAAGGGAAAACAATCTGACACCCAAATTCAAACTACTTTGTCAATGATCAGTTTTCAATTAGTGTCTGGTGAGTTATGGGCCTTACCAGCCACCATGGGTAGCATAAGGCGTAAGAACCATCAGACGAGAAAGAGCCCACTACACCTACAACATTCTATTTTACCCTACCTTTAACACTGAGGTAAATCAACCTTCAAACCTGACAAAGGGATTTAGTTTGCAGTTCACGGTTTACTTCTGATCTGAACTGATTCACCTCTTTTTGTGATACAGTTTACAGTTAAGCTAAGCACCTCAACCTACACGTTCAGTTAATTTCAAAACACTATGAAAGAAAATAAATATTTTTTTTATTTTCAAACAAGTCTGTTATATCTGTTAAATTAACATATATACATATATTTATATAAACATACATATACATACACACACATTCATACACAAAGAGGAT
>OMLC01030829.1:3866-16161 GCA_900302585.1 Regalecus glesne
ACATGTCCTCCTCTGAACACACATCTGTTTAGTCTCCATTTGGAATTTGGCCATCTTAATAATAATAATGATTCCCTTATCAGTCCCACAAGGGGACATTTGGATTTTTCTGCATTTTTGACCCAACCTATTGTATAGGAGCAGTGAGCTGCCAACTTATGGCGCTCGGGGAGCAGTTAGGGGTTCAGTGTCTTGCTCAAGGACACCTCGACATGCTATATGCAGGACCGGGGATCGATCCTGCAACCTTTTGATTGCCAGGCGACCGCTTTACCTACTGAGCTATGCCGCTTCTATCATTTTCTCACTCTTTGGACTCACCTGATAAATGGCAACAGGAATCCTATACCTGTTTCTGTGTATAAAACTAAAAAAATTTCAAACAAATGTATATAGGATAGCATCTTACCTTATTCAGTACCCAAACTAATTGCAGGTACCTAATCTATATTTCTCATATGCATATGAAGCTGTGCTGGCAATAATAATAATAATAATAATAAAGAAAGAAAGGAAAGGATTCCCTTATCAGTCCCGCAAGGGGAACTTTGGATTTCTCTGCATTTTGACCCAACCTATTGTATAGGAGCAGTGAGCTGCCAACATATGGGGCTCGGGGAACAGTTAGGGGTTAAGTGTCTAGCTCAAGGACACCTCGGCATGCTATATGCAGGACCGGGGATCGATCCTGCAACCCTCCGATTGCCAGACGACCGCTTTACCCACTGAGCTATGCCGCCCCTTACTTAATAATCTCCTTTATAGGGACAGTGCATGTTAATAAACATTTAGAATGTAAATAGACCAAATTTACACAGCTACCAGGCTAATTTTGATTTTTTTATGCAAAGCAACTAGGGGTTAAGTGTCTTGCTCAAGGACAATTTACCCACTTTCTGAAGGAACCTGGGATTGAACCAACAATCTTCTGACTATTAAATGTCCATCCTCCTTCTTGAGCTATGCCACCCCTAATAATAATGATAAATAGCTAATCATGCAAATTATCTTAAAGAAGCCTTACACATTTTCTTTGATGTAGCTTGCATATTGTATGTTTTTTTATTTTTTCATATTGGAATTTTTTTATCCTCATGAAAACAGCACCATATTTTCATATCCAAATCTAACTAACATTACTATTACATTTTTGGCTGCTCCCATTAGGGGTCGCCACACAAGATCATCAATCTCATCTCTCCCTATCCTTAGGATTTCCCTGTCACGCCAGCCACCTGCATGTCCCCTCACCACATCTTTAAACCTCGTCTTTGGTCTTCCTCCTTTCCTCTTGCCTGGCAGCTCTATATTCATCATCTTTCACCCCCTATGATCAGTATCTTTCCCCTGGATATGTCTAAACTATCTCAATCGAGCTTCGCTTGCCTTTTCTCTAAACCCTCCAACCTGAGTTGTCCCTTTAATATACTCATTCCTAATATTGTCTTTCTTCATCACTCCCAACGCAAATCTTAGCATTTTCAACTCTGCTGCCTCCTGTCTTTTTGTCAATTATGTTGTCTTTAAACAACAACACATAGCTGGTCTCACCATCACCTTGTAAACCTTCTCATTAACTCTTACTTACCCTTGCATACCCTTCTGTCATAAATCACTCCTGAAACTCTTCTACACCCATTCCATGCAGCCTGCACTTTCTTCTTCACCTCTCTTCCATACTCCCTGTTGCTTTGGATAGTTGAGCCCAAGTATTTAAACTGATCTACCTTCCTCACCTCTACTCCTTGTGTCCTCACTGTTCTGCTGTCTCCCCTCATTCAAGCAAAGGTATATTGTCTTGCTCCTACTGACTTTCATTCTACTTCTTTCCAGTGCATATCTTCAACTCTTCAGAATCAACTCAACCTGCTCCCTACAGATTGCAATGTCATATGTGAACATCACAGTCCATGGAGACTCCAGCCTGATCTCGTCCATCAACTATTGCAAACAAGAAAGGCTCAGAGCCGATCCTTTATGTAACCCCACCTCGAACACATCTGTCATTCCTACCATACACCTCACCATTGTCACACCGCCCTCACATATATCATGCACTACTCTTTTACCTACTTTTTTACCACTCTTGACTTCCTCATACAGTACCACATCTCCTCTCAGCACCGTCATCTCCTTTCTCTAAATCCAAAGACACAATATAACTCTTTTTGACCTTCTCTATATTTCTCAATTAATATTCTCAAGGCCAACATTGCATCTGTGGTGCTCTTTCATAGCATGAAACCATACTGCTGCTCAGTAATCCTCAACTCTCCTCTTCGCCTAGCTTCCACTACTTTTATCCCATATCTTCATTACATTGCATTACAGGTATTTAGCAGACGCTCTTATCGAGAGCGACGTACATTAAGTGTGCAGTTAGGGGTTCAGTGTCTTGCTCCGATACCTCGACATGCTATATACGGGACCAGGGATTGACCATGTGACCTTCCGATTGCTAGATAACCGTTCTACCCACTGAGCTATGTTGCCCCTTCATGCTGTGGTTGATCAACTTTATACGTCTGTAGTTGCTATAGCTCTGCACATCTCCCTTATTCTTGAACATTGGTACCAGTATGCCTCTTTTCCATTCCTCAGGCATCCATCCTCTCACTTTACAACAGTGTTGAACAATTTAGTAAAAAATTCTACTGTCGTCTCTTCTAAAAATCTCCATGCATCCACAGGTATGTTGTCCAACCGCCTTTCCACTCTTGATCTTCTACGTAACTGCCCTCACTTTTACTTGAAAATCCACTGCACTTCCTGGTTTACAATCTCCACATCATCCAACCTTCTTCATCCCTCTTTTCCAATTTCTTCATTCTTCAGCCCTCAAAGTACTCGCTACACCTTTTCAACAGACTCACCTCATTTGTCAGCACATTTCCATCTCTATCTTTTATTATCCTCACCTGTTGCACATCCTTCCCAGCTCAGTCCATCTGCCTAGTCAATCGGTACAAGTCCTTTTCTCCTTTCTTAGTATTCAATATCTCATACAACTCAGCCTATGCCTTTGCCTCCTCACTCTTCACTTCATAATCCATCTCCTTGTACTTCTTTCTACCTTCTTCAGTGAAGTGACCAGTGACCAGAGGATTTTCCACACTCATACCACCACATGTTTACCAGTCATGTCTGTCCATTTCTTTAAAGGTTAAATATTCTCCACAAAAAACTGTACCAAGTCAAGTTAATATGCGTATTACTACATACCAAGATGATCTCAACATAAGGAGGCAGGACACTGCCTTACTCTATGAGGTTTCAAGCTAGAGTGTAATTTGAAAACTAATTACAAACCCACAAAAAATATAGCGTTACACTATACCTTATCACGTTTGCAACAGAAGCTACCAATGAAATTATCTATAAATGTATCAAAACAAAAGCACTAACATTAAATGCAATTAAATAAATGATTTATCAAACATGTGAAGTCATTGTTTACAGTTAAAAAACAACAACAGAAAACCCAAGTAGAAAAGTTATCAATGGAAAGAGCCCTGCAATTTATGTTTTGATTTTCACCATTTTACAAAGTGCACATGTTCTCTAGAAAAACTCCTGTCTTTCTAAAAAAACTCATTTTTGAGTATAACTCTTCACAAGTTTTGTCTGTCGAATGGTTTAAAAGAAGGAATTCCCAATCTCTCTGAAAAGTGAGAATGATATTAAAGAAGTGCTACATTTAGAATGGGTCATTAGTAATACATGCTATAAGTAATGAAGGCAGCCCAGTACATCCCAACATTGCTGGCCATCTGGCGTAGGGGGTTAAGGCACCTATGTTCAGTGCATCTCTGCGTCATGCAGCTGGGTGTTCGAATCCCAGCTGCGCCATTTCCAACCACGGCTAGAGGTCCAAAGCTGGGCAGGCATAATTGGCTAACCCTCACATGGGTATAGGGGTTAGCTTGGGTAAAGTATTCTGAGTTCACTAGTGTCCCCCTCTGGGTCGTCCGGGCGCTCGCGGTTAAGTGAACAGAAAGTACTATGCTAGTACTTGTTCTCCTCTGACGGCCAAGCACTGTGCTTTCCCCGCGAGATCGGAATATGCAAAATAGTCACGTGATTTAGAGGACTAACGGCTTCCTCTTTCCTGTTGACGTTATAGAGTGGTAAAAGCGACCGACCCAGCAGTAGACAACTTGGGGAATTCTGGGAAAAAAGGGGATAAAACAATAAACAAAAATTTCTAAAAAACATTGCTGGCCAACAGTTTGAATGTAAAAAAACCCTCAACAGCCCAAACATCACCCCCCCCTTATCTCCTATTTTCTTTATTCTTTTCAAGTTATGGCATCTAGAGAATAGTTATGGGGAAAATGGAAGCTGCGTACTTCAAAACCTTAACACATTACAGTAAGTGAGCACACAATATTGGCAACTGACTGCTGTGGAAGAAGTTTATATTAGGCTTAAGTTACTAATTGTTCCATGCAAGTTTGTGCATGATGTCTTGAAGCATTCAAGATGAATCAAGAGGACAAAATAAGCACATGCAGGACATCTAAGTACTATATTTCTTTCTAACAGCCAAAAATAAAATTAGCAAATGAGACTGCACTTGGGGGCCAAGGTAGGTCAGGAGTAAAGACACGCTGCAGGGACTAATAAGCCAGAGGTTGTGGGTTCAAACCCATCGTGGGGTGTCAGGAGGGGAGTCGAACCTTAATCCCCCATGCCTGTGCTGGGATGAACTGACAACCTGTCCAGGTACATTCTCTGCCTTCCACCCAATGAGCACTGGGATAGGCACTAGCAGATCCACGACCCAACTACAGATATGCAGTTGACAATGACGTGTCACATGATAGCACTTATAAAATAGAATTTTAATAAAATGAGAATGTCCTTTTTTTCCCAGTTAGAGGTTATAAATTGCTGCCAGTGAAATCTGATATCTGATTACCACAGAAGTTGGCCATATCAAATCTTCATTCCTGTAATCGTGTCTACTCTCTAGGAACCTGAGAAAATAGAAACCTATTGATCAATACAATTTAGGCCCACCAAGTGACCATATATTAATCAGAATTTATTCCACTTACCTGTCAATGAACTGATCTATAATCACAATGTCTCCTGGCTGGATCTCCTCTCTAAGGGAACCACAGGCTGTGGTGACCAATAGATGTGTGCAGCCCTCCTCTTTCAGCGCCCAAATGTTGGCCTGGTAGTTCACAGTGGATGGCATTATTGTATGCTGTCTCCCATGCCTAAGGATAGGCAATAAGGAGTATAGTTTTTATAGTGTAAAACTCCCCATACCATGCTGGTTGGTGGTAATTTCTCAATCCCTCAAAAACAAAGAATGGATGTTGATGCTTGCTAAGATCATGTCAGTGATTCTCACAGATTGGATACTTGATCACTAGATGGGGCTACCCAATAACATAATTTCAGTATCTTTCATTTGCACCACATCCCACCTTGCAAGGAGCACGCATTCAACGTT
The DNA here is from genome assembly GCA_900302585.1 of Regalecus glesne. NCBI lineage: Eukaryota > Metazoa > Chordata > Actinopteri > Lampriformes > Regalecidae > Regalecus > Regalecus glesne. The sequence goes on from OMLC01030829.1 coordinate 9,334, forward strand.
TTTTATCTTCCCAACGATGAGAGCATCCGATGGCTGTTGGAAAAGCACACATTAACAAAACACTATCAGGGAAAAACTCAGTGCCATACATCATCTCCTGAAAATAAATTAAACTTATCAAGCAGATCATAAGATAAGATATTCCTTTATTAGTCCCACTGGGGGAAATTGCGGTAAGGAGCAGTGAGCTGCCAGCATATGGCGCTCGGGGAGCAGTTAGGGGTTCAGTGTCTTGCTCAAGGACACCTCGACATGCTCTATGCAGGACCGGGAATCGACTGGGAACTTTCCGATTGCTAGTCGACCGCTCTACCCACTGAGCTATGCCGCCCCACGAACAGGGGCATTATTATATTATATGCTATAATTATATTATATCCTATATATTATATCCTATAATTATCATTATAGGTTGATTCATGGGACAAACAAGAAAAATCTCTGTCTCAAATATCACTCAAAACCTCCACAAACTAACCTTTCCATATGGTGTGTCAACGTAACGCTCAGTCCTTCCTTCCAAGATATCCGGATCATCAAGGCCTGAACCTCCAATGATCCCAATCTACAGACAAAAGTTGCGTGGTTGACGTGCTGATTGAGACCTCTGCTAGTTTTATCACTCGTCTAAAACAACTGGAAATTACTTATCCGTCGTTATGAAATCATGGATCTAAAACTAATTTCTTTTAGCTTAACTTGAGACCGAGAACTGCTTATGAAAACTTCTTCGGCGAATTCATCCGTTACGGAAGAGTGATGTTAACCCCCAGCCACAGCAAATTCTGGGATGAGAGTTCTTTGCCAAATATTTGACATTTATTTTAATGCATATATTCCTGTTTTATATTAGTGTATTGAGCCACAAATAATTATCTGTATATACACGTGGAAAACTTCGGCAAAATCCACTGGATACTTCCTCCGTCCGTAGCCAACTAAATTAGCTAACGATGCTAAAATGGTCTCAGCATTTTTTAGACAAGGCCATGAGGTTAATTTATACTTACCAACGCACTTTACGTCATACGGTCAAAGTACATTAATGCATATCATTTCGGTTTACTTGAGGCTGAAGACATAGCATTACCTAGCTAATACCTTGCTAATATTAGCTGTAGGATTTAATTTATCAGGGTGTAGTAGGTTCCCTTAGCTTCCATAATTCGTGGATAAAAATGTGAATGTTGATTCGTCTTCAATATAAAACGTACTCAGACATACGAAAGTATCGAACAGGTAGGGTTTTATGTAGTTACTACCTTAATGTGCATATCAGAAGCCATTTGATGGTTACGTTAAATCCCGACCCACGAATTTGAGTAGCAACAAAGTTGTGAAGGAACAGGAAACTAGCAGTCAAAATCCAGGCACCATGTCAGGTGTGTAGCGGACTGAAACGTTTTTCATAGTTGTCATTTCATCGTCAAATCGAACAGCGGGTAAACTACCATGACGATTCTATTAGACGCAGGGAGAGGTACCATCACGTCGGTGTATAGTAAAAATCGTCATGTAGGACTAAACGTCTAAATTTATGTAATCCACTCCTGAGACATTGTCTATATCCAATATTGTAGTTTTGTAATAGAGACCTTATTCTGGAGGGTAACAGTTCGTACAGGAAATGATGACTTCCGTTTCCTTGGCTGCAGTTTATTCAAAATACTCCTCCCGCGCAGCCTCAGGCGTGTACACATCTATAAATATCAAAATTTGAATCAGATCTGGAAAAAAAATCACGCAAAAAGTTAATCAAAATAATTTATATAAATCTATAAATTATATAATCGATGACAACTATGCAAGCGCGGGAGAAAATTTTAATTAGTCTATGTATCCGACAAATATCACTATAATTTAATCTATTTGAGTGGGGAAAAAACTAAATAAATCAAATAAAAATATCTGAACTGTTACCATCATCCCATGATTTGGCCTTTTGGTAGCTATTCAGGTGATTAAGTCCATTTAAATTACGTCGGTCTGCCTATAGAACCCCTTTCCCTCCAACTCAAATTGCATAATTGCCAAATTAATGAGCACTTGAATATTTCATAACATATGTATCTAGTATCAGGATCAGCAATGTGAAATTTCACTAAGTTCAAACCATTATGTGAAGTTCTGCCAACTGCTATATTTTGTAAGAGAAACAATTTAAGAATCTTAAACTGCAATAAACAAATTTACCAAATGAGATGGTTCACAACAAAACTAAGTTTATTTATATAGCCCTTTGAAAAATACACGGTGAAGTGAAATGAACTCATTGAGATTTACTGCGTTGTGTGGAATAATTCTAATTTTATTTTATCCGGACTGTTTTTAAGTCACTTCTAAAAAAATATTTTATGCAAGCCTTCTTATAGACTTGTAGGGGTTTGTTTTTAAGTAGGCAAGTTTCTTTCTGTGACATTTAATTAAAATTTTATTTATCTTATTTACTAACTCTAATTTTGCATGATTTCATTTAAAGCACTTTGTCACCATGTGTTTTTATAAATGCCAATACATAAACTTTACTTATTGTATAGCAACACTTAAACTTCACTTATTCTCTCTAAATTTATAGATGGGCAATAGGAGTTTAATAACATTGGAATTATACACAGAGGCTAATAGTCAGCTGAAGTAACCAAATTAATTTCAATCACCAATTTATTCTTTTTTTTAAACAACTTGTACAAAAGCAACAATTGAAAGAGGTAATTGAGAAGAGTTTTGAGTGGTTGGTAAACTTGAATAGTGTCATATAAATGCAGTCCATTTGATTTATGGTGGGGGGGACAGTAAAATTGTATTTGAGGTTGTCCCTGATTGTAATCTTAGGAATGAAAATCTTTTCGTGGCAGTAACTTGTCCACAATTATTTTGAACTAAGAGACTCCCAACCTTATAATTTGCTTCATCTAACAGAATGGCACTTGAAATGGCACCATTTAACAAAAGGAGTAAGTGTCATCGTTTTATCATAATCAAGTGATTAGGCCATGACAATATAAAAGAGGACAATGATCCAATAATCACTTTAAATATAACTGGTTATTGTAATAAATATCCCTGCGTGTCGTAAGAGGCGACTAAAGGGTTGGCGTCTGGAAGGGCATCCGGTCATAAAAACTTCACTGCACAACAAAATTCATGGAGAGTCAATGACTTGGAGGAGACTAATCCATGGACCGGTCAACCCCCGCTAGCGGGAAAAACGGCCGGAATACAAATCCTGTTTGTGTGTGTGTGTTTTTGTGTGGTTATTGTAATAAATGGGCTAATGCTATATTAGCAGTGGCAATACTAAAGTACTCAATTTTGTATTCAGAAAGGACAGTGGACTCCACCACCCAAGCCCCAAAAACATTCAAGGGATATACAACTGCAGCATGTAAAATATAATCTTGTTCTCCAACACTGCCCGAGACATCAGCAAACATTATGTGAACCTGTCATAGAGACAATTGTCAGAGCCCACAGTAGGTACCTGATTGTTTGGTTGTGGCAAAGTATCTAGATGTGTTGAGTCTGGAGGGCTAAGTGTCAGTGGTACTGGCCTGGATGACATTGTTGACAGGTGAGTGATCGCTGTCACTATCAATGGTAATAACAGTGGGTGAGTATCGCCCGGTGGGGTCCTTGCTCTTTTGTCTTTTGCTTTTCTTCTTATGTTTCTTCTTTTTCTTGTGGTGCTTCCTGCTCCTCTCAGATGAGCTACCTTCTTCATTGACAATTTCTACACTCAGGCCTTTGCTTCGTCTTCTCCTTGACTTGTCCTTGGACTTTTTACAATGTTTGCTTTTCTTGTCTATTGCAGGTAAGGTGGAGGAATCTGGCTCAGCATAAGATTTTAATGCTCTTCTGGTGGTTTCATCTAGATGTCTTGACTTATACTTCCTCTTACCACCAGGCTTTTCATAATGTGACTTCCTTTGAGTAGATGGTGAGTAACTGCTTGAGTATGTCCTTGATCGGGAACATCTCTTGTCTTGACAATGGGAGTCCTCGCTGTGGGAACGAGATCGAGAATAGGAAAGTTGATCAAAGTTCTTACAACAGCTTGAATAGTGAAACCGTTTCTCTGTGGAATGTATCCCACTGTCATCTCGGTCTTGGCTGTAGTAACGTGATTTTGAAAGATGTCTGGAATCATGGGAGTCACAGGTTCTTCTCTCCGTACCTTCCGATTTTGGGTGGATACAGTCTCTATCGTAGTGAGAATGGTCCCTACTGTTGGAGAAAGTTTCAACTTTGTGAGGTCTGTTAGTTAAATGTCTTTGGTCCTCAATTCTCGACCTCCTCCTGTCTCTGCTCCTCAACCTCTCCCTGGATTCAACATCATAATGTTGTCTTCTATCTCTGTCTTTGTCTCTATTGTAGTTACTTAAGTTTCTTCTCTCTGCCTTACGGGATGACTTCCGTCTGCTCGATTCTGAGGAACTGCGCCTTTCTTTTGAACTTAATTGATTATGCTCCTCTTCCATGCTCTCCGACTGTGCAGAGCTTTCCCAATACCTATTTCGTGAAAGTGAAGGACCAAGACTGGGATAGCAGAAGTGTTGAGATGATTGAGGAACTTCGTTGGTCTCTACTGGAGAGGATTCCTTAGAATCTGAGGAGAGCTGCACCAGCTCTGGAGTTCTTTCTGCCACTGGCTTGACAAAGCCCACTATAACACAGTCATCATCATCAGATGAAAAACATCCACTGTTTTTAGCTTCACACATGGATGGGTCCATTTGGTTGCTAGGACTTTGATGCAGGACAGAACCCCTGTACTCCTGAGGTTTCTCCCCCATGCTACCCTTTGGGTTGGGGACCAGCTGCTGCAGGGCCTCGTTATGTTCCAATGAAGTGGAATACGATGGCCCAGGTGTTTCATCATCCCACACAGACTGGCTTAGAGAACTACTGGACACACTATCACCTGGAATGTCCAACACCATAGACATCTGTTCATCCTCTGAGATAGTAATCACTGATGAATTAGAGCTGCTGTCATAGATAGCATGTTGATCATAGGCTTCCATATTGAAGGGAGACTTTGCAAAGCTGATAAACTCATGAAGAAAGTGTTCTGTCCGCCCCTGAAGAAAAGGCCAGAGCTCTCCTTCAATGGCTTGGTCCTCCATGTCATAGCAGGTTATGCGTGACATAATGATGTGTTGTACGATATTGACCAAGGTATCATGGGTCCCGTACAACACTACTAGCTCCCTTTTTAGCCAGGGCACAAGTCTATGTAGACAGGCTGGGTTCCTTCGGTAAAATTCAGCTGTGGTGTCTCTGGAGCGGCCACCATCCCGCACACCTCGAACTCTTAATCCTCGTTGGTATAATTCCCTCCTGAAGTTCACCATTTCTTGATCTCTGACACGGCGCACCACTCTACTTTCACGAGCAGATCTTCTCCTGGCTGCCAACCCTATCGTCATATGTCTTTGGCCATGGTTCTGCCAATCTTGAGCAGGGTCTGACAAACCCTCAAACATGACTCCATTGTTTGGGGGTGGGGATGTTCCCCTTTCCAACTGCCTCTGCACCCCTGTCATTGTGGTGCGATACCTAAAACGTGTGCCCCCAAAACTTCCAAAGGAGCCATTATCTGTTGACCGCAGGTCATACTTTTTGAAGTCTTGCTCTGATTTAATACTGTGATAGATGGAGTTGAATGGTTGCTTGCACAGAGGGCACTCTGCTTTGTTTTTAGACCACTCATGGATGCAACGGAAGCAGAACTTGTGCAGGCAAAGGTCCAGGTAAGACATGTTGTTGAATATATCCAAACAGATGGGACACTTGGAGTCTGGAGACAGCTCAACAGACATTGCTTCAGATGTTTTAATCCTAGTCCTCTTCTGATGCAGACACTGTGACACCTTCATTTCTGACACGACCTTTGACAGAAAAAGTCAATAGTTAATTGTTGAAAACTGCCATCATAAAGTGAAGTAGTTTGGAAACATCAAACAAATTTTCATCAAATGCTGTTAACAGATGGTTATCTAATTTCATCTCGTTTGAAAAGGAAAATTTTCAAATAATTGTAAAGCAATAAAATATATATTGGAATGTTAATCTTTCCAGGGTGTCTCCCCTCCTCTCATCCAATGAGTGCTGGGTTAGGCTCCAGCTTATGACTCCACAAACCAATTTTGGATAAGCGGTTGACAATGGATAGATAAAAACAATGTTGAAATATATCTAATTTAACTAGTGATCAGCAAGATTTTCTCACTGTTATTAGATGGAATAGCATGGAAGATTTTAAAAGGATGGGTAGGAAAAAAATCTAAGGTACAATCTTCTGCTGGTAGAGTTTATCATATGTTAGTCAGCAAAAGTGTTAATATTTCAGCAGCACTCGACAATTTCTGCTCTGAGACTACACTTTACACCAGGTGTGCACTTCCAATGTATCACAAGGAGTCTGAGGTCAGGAAATTATCAAGGATTTCCTTTCACAACTGGCTTTGCGAAAATACGTTATAATGTTGGTAGCTGAGATTTCACTTTCCTTTTCCAGGTACCAAAAAAGGAAAAAAAGGATTCCCTTATCAGTCCCGCAAGGGGAAATTTGTTCTCTGCATTTTTGACCCAACCTATTGTATAGGAGCAGGGAGCTGCCAACATATGGCGCTCGGGGAGCAGTTAGGGGTTAAGTGTCTTGCTCAAGGACACCTCGACATGCTGTATGCAGGACCGGGGATCGAACCTGCAACCTTCTGATTGCCAGACGACCGCTCTACCAACTGAGCTATGCCGCCCCCTAATTTAATGCTCCTGCCTGTACCCCCGACCCAGGCAAGAGGAAAAAGAACTGGAGTTGATCCT
>OMLC01030835.1:1891-13140 GCA_900302585.1 Regalecus glesne
AGTGTAATGTATAGCTGGGTTGCAGAGGACTGACTGACATGTCCGTGCTCTCTCTCTCAGCAGCATTCTCATCTTACTCTAACTCGCTTGGTGTCCATTTCCATTGTCCGGCTGTTACGGTGTGCATGTTCTGCCCATGCTTGCCTGGGTTTCCTCCACACACTCCGGTGCTCCTGGTCCTGGCGTGTGAGCACCTGCATCACCTGAAATGGATGACATTGAGTATGAGTGGGGGTCATCTAGTAAAGATTGGTGATTGGAAAATTGGCGGTTCGAACTCTGGTCCTTGCAGAAAGCTTGTGGACGTGTCCTTGAGGAAGACATCGAACTCTTAACTGCTCACGCCATGTGATGGAATGGTGACCTGTCCAGGGTGTTTCTTCACCTTTAGCCCATTGAGGGCTGAGATGGGCTCCAGCATGGCTCCATGACCCAATTTTGGATTAATGGTTGTGGATGGATGGATGGATGGATGAGTATGGCTGGACTGGGTGAATGCTTAAGTGTTCAGAAACAGACCAGTATGCTAGCAATGTCACAACTTCCTGTTGTAGCTGTTCTGACCTGTTACTAAATCTTATCCAGATTGCCAACGGTGTTGAAGCTTTTAAAACTGAGACAGCAGAGGAATGGGACACACAAGGATACACACACACTCAACAAGGTAACCCCCCTACACACACACACATGGACACTCACACACACACACACACACACACACACACACACACATATTCACATACTCACCCACATTCACAGTAATACACAAGCACAACCAATGAGACATCCGAGTGCTTGGTGAAAGAAGACTCCGTGATTATCAAAGTATATGCATCTCTGTCTCTCTCCAGTTCTCTCTTCTCGTCCTCCTTCCCCAGACTCAATAAACACCACAGCATTTCAGATCATGGCGTGGGATCCTTGAGTGCACTTGATGGATGGACAGTTCATTTCATTAGACATGTATGTAGTATATTTTTCTTGTCCTGCGCTTGGGGTACGTGATTACGTTCATATGCAAATGATCCTGACCATTAACTAAAGTTACATGGCAGTGGTCTTGATAATTTACATAAACTGTCTCTGTGAGGATGGTGAACTGGAGTTATATTTTGTTGTGTTAGCTCATTTTGTTCAATTGACCTTGAATCATGATATCTGCACAGGTGCATCAGTGCCAATGGCAAGGCGTGTGGTGCCAGGTAATACTCCTCTATGTGGACTTCTGTTATTCTAGCCAAGAGTAGTTATGCAGCTTAAAAGAGAGACATAAATGATCTGGATCAACTGGAGGTGTTCTTTTGTACAGTGTCCCTGTTGTAAACGGATAAAAGGCGAGGTTGAAATGGGTCTGTTTTCCCTTTAAAATGACAGACGGTGACCTGGAGAGATCCCAAGCAGAGAGAGGCCACAGCGTACCCGGTTTTAGTTGGAAATGGATATCCTTTCCCAAGAGCTGTGGGTGGGTTGATGTGAAAAGCAGGATGCAGCCATCTTTAAGCAAGCTCCTGGTCCATATGAACTGTGGTAACCACGGTGGAGTTAAGGGCTGGGCTAGGACAGCTGGTCTGTAAGCGCACGTAATCCTCTCAGTTTATAACCCTTAGTCTGTCTCTGACTCTCTCCTTCTCTCTCTCTCTCTCTCTCTCTCTCTCTCTCTCTCTCTCTCTCTCTCTCTCTCTCTCTCTCCTAATCTCTCCCTCTCTCTGTCTCCCTTGTTCCCACCACTTTTCAACACCACAGACACAATCCAATATTCTCCCATCCAAGTATTGTTTAATTTTCTCTGTCTTGTCACTTTATTCCCTCTCTCACCGTCTCCAGAAGCAGACTATTCAGTAGCCTGGCAACAGGATGTATTGTAGACCTATCATACAACATTTTAACAATGGTAAATGGATAACATTTATACCCCACTTTCCCGGTCTGCTGAACACTCTCAGCCCTTTAGAATGTATGCCTCACATTCACACACTGATAGAGGGGGCTGTCATGCAAGGTGCCAATCTCCTCACCGAGAGTAGTTACGGGTTCAGCGTCTTGCTTCAGGATACTCCAGCATGCTCTTTGGCTGCTGAGCTCAATGGCTGTGACAGCTCAGCAGTAGAGCACGAGATTCAGGAAACGAAGAGCCAGAGACTGCAGGTTTGATACCACCACAGGGCATTAGCAAAGGCATCCAGCTTTAATCCCCTATGCTTCGTCTAAATCTATGGGGACTTATCGTGACATGTAGAAATTGACCTCTCTCTGGAGGCGCCGGGGATCAATACAGCAACCTTCCAATTACTATGACTCTACCTCCTGAGCTCTGCCGCCCTGATGATTTGCATTTAATCTATATAAAAAAATCTTTATTATGCAGTATGTTGTTTTATGGGTGTGCATGATGACAATTGTCTGTCGTATGGAAATAAGGAGCAAGGCACGGTGATGGAGATAGACAAGAATACTATTGATTTCATTGAACATGAGCTAATCACAGATTATATCCCTTTGCAATACATGTAGTGTATACATCTCCTCACATACACACACACACTCACACACTCACTCACGTGCATCATCCTAATAAAAGGTGACAGTAATCTGTGGCAAGTGAATGGGATTGAGTGTCAGGGGCAGTCTGGCCCATTTCCAGTCTCTCTCTCTCTCTCTCTCTCCACACACACTCACACACTCATGCATGATCAGAAACCAGTCGGTCAATTTACTGTGTTTCTCCTGCTCTCAAGTTACCATGCCTGGTGCGAAGGTTATTTATACCCTGCATCTTCTGGTTATCTACAGGGAAAGGAGACCGAATATTTTCTGAAAGGATGGAAGGAAAAGAGAGCAGACCCTCACCTCTTACCTGCAACCTCACAAGCAGCAAATGTCTTCCCGTCTCAACTATAAGGGCTCTCAGCCATACTTCCATCTTCCATCCTGTTCCAGCATGCAGGCTGGCACTAATTGGATTCAGTACAAGTCTACACAGATATCATGGAAGTATCACCTCTAAACTGGCTTTCTCTGTTCTTTTTCATTCTTTTGCTTTCTTTGTTTCTCTCTTTCTTTTGACAGGTAACACTGCAGTGATGTATATATTTACCATGAAGTAAGACATGGCCATTTCACCTCTCTACTTCCTACCATCTTGAACACTGCCTTTGTTCTAATGAAGTGAGTGAGCCATGTAGAAGAAGGAGGGCATGCAAAATTAAGATAGCGATGCTGGCTGGCTTTAATGAAGATTCCTCGCCAACTTGCTCACCCACACACTGCTTCACTTTTCCTCATGTTCTCTCACACAAACCACCACCTCTTCTTATTTATCTCTCGCTCACCATATCTGGCTGTCACTTTGCTCTCCCTCCTTAACTCTCTCTCCTCCCCCACCTGACCAATCCATCTGCTTGACTGAATGCATTTCCTGTTTGTTGGCTGATCTGCAAATAGACTGAGCTCACTCGGACTACCGCAAAATGCACAGAAGTACACATGCGGGCAGACACACAAACAGTGATTCCTACGGTTTGATAGTTCTCCTGAGTTTGCGTGGTCTTGGTATGTGTATCCAGATGCTAGTGAAGAGTGTCAAAAGTTGAACTTTGCAGGACTGGAGGAAGTCCCTGTTTCAACACCTGACAATACATCAATATTTTCAAGAGGATGGTGCAAGATGCAGTGATTTCCCCCACCCTCAAACATAAAATGTCACTGTAGGAAACAGGAAATGTGAACCTCTTTGCTACCTTGAGGGGTGATGAGTAAGTTACTATTCACTAAAAGCATAAAAAACACCCATATGGCTTAACTCTATAAGTAGATGTTGTATGCACTGCCAAGTCAGCTGCTCTTTGTTTTCCTCTCAATCTACCACTCATACAACGTTGATGGCCTCCAAGCCTTCCCAATTGTTATTTGCATCGATTATGTTTCAGCCATCTTCCGGATATTAGCTTTTTGAATGAAAGCCTGCCCGTGTTTAATTGAAACAAAATACCATCCTTAGAAAATAAAAGCCCCTTTCATAAAATAAAAGTCCACTTTACTACCCCACGCCTTTACCATTTTGATGTAACCAGAGCCCTTGAGCTATTCTGAAGCATGATAATCACTTTCAGTGGTGTTTTGTGTTTCAGGAAGCAGCAGGTTTTGGGGTCTTATTTATAGATGGCAGGGAAACATTTGTGGTCAGGATGTCTTGATGGGAAAAGATTGGCTGACCAAGGCAAGATGGCTTTGTCTTTGTATTTCTGATAGGTTGATTCACTTAAATGCCTACATCCATGTTCTTAAAGTGGGGACATTAGTGGAAAACATGGTTGGGTTTCGAATAATTCATAGATGTGCATGCTCACAAAACATTTAGGAGCTCATGCTCAAGTGCACACACGCAGAGGTACACAAACATATGCAAGTGCAGACAAGTGGCCCTTTGCCCTGAATAGCCAAGTGCCCCTTTAAGTGACCATTTAAATTTTAAATATAGAATACAATTATAAATGAACATTACAAAAAGTAATGTGTTTAATAATAATTTTGTTTGGATAAGGTTAGCTGTAATTCAATATATAAATAAAGTTTACTAATTTTAACAAATGAATGGATGTTGGGGAAAAATAAATAAATAATCATGCCACATCAAAAAATGAATATGTAAATAAACAAAACAGAACAATACTAATAGAAAATAAGACAAGATATTCCTTTATTTGTCCCACAGGGGGAACTTGCGGTAATGTAGTAAGTAACGTACCCCATGCACACTTAAAAGTAAATGATGCTAAATAAAACAAGTGCATCTCTCCTAGAATCATTTCAAATCACACCCCCTTTCTTTCCTTCATAAAATGTTAAATATTTTCTCAATTTCCTTATTGTGATGTCCAATTTTCAAAATGACTTATAAGACATCCTTTTGAATACTGCTACTCTTGCCAAATTCTGCAGTCTACTCTTGGACCGAGGACACTCGTTCAGTCTTCCACCCACTAAGGAGTATCTGTCTACCTATCATGATGCTGGTTTGAATCCACTTTCCAATCGAATTGCTCCCCTCCGTTAATACTGAATCATCCCCTAAAGCAAATAGTATGGGGCAGAACTCTATTGGGTCCCTGATATCTCACTTGGGAGCCCATGTATCCATGTCCAAAATTCTTGGACTTTTTTACAGGACCCTAAAGCATATAAAAGATGACCCTCTTAATATTTACATTGCCAGCAAAGTGTTCCTTTTTTAATTGTTTAGCCTCTGCCCCTCAAAAGGGCTCTGCAGGGCCCTGTGTACACGCACATTTATGTAGACTTTCACTTACTTACTTCCCTTTTCCTCTACAATAAATAAGCAGTGTGTGTGAGAGATAGAGAATGAGCCAGCACCTGTGATTACTTAAAAGAAGTGAAACCACGGCTTAGGAGTTCAAGAAGGTCATCCATTAATCAGAAGTTTGTGGTTCGATCCTCGTTTTTTTCAGAGAATGTATTGAAGTGCTCTTGAGCAAGACAGACACTGAACACCTTCTCTCTGGGCATTTCAGCTGACCACTGCTCCTATACAATAGGATAGGTTAAATGCAGCGGTCAAATTTGATTGTGAGAATACATTGACTAGATACGTGGCTTTCTTTGCTCATCTTATCTTAACTTATCTTGTCTCCAGGATGACTAGATGAAAATGGGTTTAATTTAGGACAGGACAGTTGGGGTGAGGGTGGTCCAGTGACCATGGTGGACCCAGGCCCCAGTACGTTACAATCGAAGTCAACAGATAGTAATAGTAAAGTGCATTAAGGCCAAAACTCAACACTAAAAGTTATTTTTTCTCACAAACATGAAGTCAACTATCCATCATTTTGAGCAGGGAACACAAAGACTGTGTTGTATTTACCAATTATAATCTGTTGTATCAAATTCATTTTAATTTATTCATTTTTATCAGTGCAGTTCCTGTCACATGTCAGTGGGATGCTGCCTGCCACTTCACTTTCCACGTCTACTGCAATCTTCAGCTACCACAGGAGACTAAAAGGGGAAAAGAACATGCACCTTTGTTACTTTATGGCTACAGCACACCAAAATAATCTTTAGCAATGGTGCTTAGTTGGATTTTTTTGGGACAAACCTGACAGGATTCGAGATGTCTGGTCACAGACCAATTTATCTTATCTCATGTGTCCAATCCAGGACACTTGACAGTGTTCTCCTAATTAAATATCTTCCTCTGCGTGATGGAGATGGATTGATTGGTGAAAGTGTTGTATTAACAGTTATCTTTTGCAGAGATTTAATATCTGTTTTATCTTTCACAACTAGTTACCACATTGTGGGGGTGGATACTGTCTTAGATGGAGCTTGGGAGATAAAGGCCGGATGCCCATCCTAACACCCCTTGGTGGTTTCGAACCCTCAGCCTTTCGCTCATTAGTTCCCAAAGTGCGCGCTCTACCATTGAGTTACCCCAGCCCTATGTTAATGATTTATGTGTTTTTGTTGTGAAATTACTAACGTAATAACCACTAGGCAAGAGTGTGTCCAGTATATGAATGGAGGCTTGGCATTAGGGGGCTTTCATTTTTAAGGACTCAGGAGCCAAAACCCCACTGTACCCTTTAGGCTGGTAACAGAGGGCCATATGTAAATAGGAAGGAAATATGTAGGAAAACAGGGAAAGCTGTGATCCAACCATCCACATAGAAGACATTGACTTCCTTGAACCTTCTGCACCCGTCCCCTGACACACAGAAAGAGATGATGGGGACATTGGGAAATATAAAGGAAGAGAGCGGCTGGGGGTAGGGGACATGAGGAAAAACAGTTAAAGAATGATAAGAAACAAAGAGAGGAAAAATAGCAACCCAGGCAGAGAGACTCAAAGAGGAAGAGAGGAAGCAGGAAGGAAGAATGGAAAGAGGGGGTGTGTTAATATTTAATGTGGTGCATTGGAGGATAGACAGAGTGGGTAACTTTAAATGTGGTTTTGCACACATACAGAGTTATGCATCATAAGAAATAAAGCTGCAATGTCAACCTTACATATCTAATTAATATCTTGATTGACAGGTCCTCACAGTGTTTCCCTAATATGGTCATGTTTCAAAAAAGGAAAAACCATCAGGACCCAGTACACAATAGACCTTATCTATAAATCAGGAGAAGGGCAAATTTATGCCCAAATTAACATCCCTGACCACTTTTACGGCCATTTCTGGTTCATCTTGAATAGTAAACCAGCCATTTTGAAGAAACATACATTTGATAAATCACCACTTAATTGTCTGCACATATCATTGAAAACATAGATTTTGAATACTTAATAAATGAAAAAACAGGTGCATTTAGGGGGAGTTAACGGAATATCCAGTTGTTTTTGTTTCCTTTCAGTGGTGAAACAAACAGGATGTACGCAAGCCTTTTAAATCAATTTCAATACACTAAGTACAATTATCATAACTATGTGAACATCCAGTACTATCAAATCAGTGCTTCTTGTTGAACGCTTGGTGGAATGTGCATGTCTAGAGTTAAGTCCATTCACCATTGATCATCAGAACAAGTGTGCTTTGTTCAAGTGCACCTATTGCCATCGAATAGATATTCAATTTAGAACAGTCAATGATAAACTCGGTAGCCACATCAGGTCTGTTCCCAGTCATATCTCACTAGCCCATCATGTGCTATGTACTTGTCCTAAACATAATCTTTTTAGGCCTATTGCAAATATCCAGTTATGCATATCAATTTGACTTACACCTTGTTAATTCCACAGGTACTGCATTCCAGGCCTATGTACAAGAGGAGGATGTAAGTGTACATGTCCAGTGCAGTGTTGAGTCTATTCCTTGGGGAAACCGTGAGTGTGGTACAAATACCAACAAGCTTTGTAATGTGGCTCAATGTGCGCAGATTAGAGATATTAATCAGAAAATAAAAGACTGGAGGAAATTCTACAAAATCTATATGGCATGACTGCTCTAGTTGGTCACAGTTGGTCGGAATCAATAAACAATGGGATCCGTAAGGGCTTGACTATAGGAGACAGAGACAGGGAAATTGCCCTCCTCTCTTTCCAAGATGTCTCATGAAGTTCCTGCTTTCCGTTTCACAACACAACTTCTCATATCACACTCCAGTCAAGATGGCAGGTATCTACACACATGAGTACATGAACAGATACGTTCACACACTTACATCTCTCAAGTACCAGACAACACTGCCGGATCAATTCAGACCTCAGTGTCCTGCCAGCGCCTTGATGGTACTTGACTAGGATTTGATGGTGTGTTATTTCAGTCTGCAGGCTTAGGGTTTCCAAATTGGGTTTAAAAACTGGTGACCTTCTGGTCACATGCCTACTTGTGAGCTGCAGCTGGGAATCAGGAGGTGTATGGCGTGGCAGACGGAGATAACCTTTCAGTGCCTGTCAGACTGTTGATGAACCATAGACGGGGGATTGTGTGTCTGTCATATGGATGCGGCTGCCATTGTTTCTGAAGAGCAATGACCGATGCCAAACTATTTAATCTCTCACGCCGACAAGCAGCGCTCTAAAATGGCCTCGACAGAAAGAAACAAACACGTTGATATGCAACAGCCATGCTTTTTATCATGCTGGTCCTGGTACAGGGGCTGATGTAGCCATGGGAGGACAAATATCTGACAGTGATAGATACAAATCACTGTTACACTCTAGCATGATTGCTTCCACACCTTTATGGACAACATATATCAGTATAGCATATGCAGATAGCCTTCAACACTTGCTACATGTGAATGCTCACATAATGGTATGTCTGTGTGTGTGTGTGTGTGTGTGTGTGTGTGTGTGTGTGTATGTGTGTGTGTGTGTGTGTGTGTGTGTATGTGTATGTGTGTGTGTGTGTGTGTGTGTGTGTGTGTGTGTGTGTGTGTATGTTTATATGCTAGTGGGTGACAGCACAAAAATATGAACATTTGTGTTATGAAAGTATCTCTAATTTGTAAATATCTTATAATAGTTATACATGTTTTATTATATTCATTATAAATAATAATAGCTCTGCTTTGGTCTGCACGTGCATACATGTAAGTGTGTGCTTGTGTCTATCTGAGTTTGACAAAATATTCATACAAGTTTGTTAAATATGATATATGTAAAGTGGGTATTTTTATTTTTATACGTTGACCCCTTGTTCTCCAGCACTGACGTATGATAGCAGGGAGCCATCACTGTTTGACACATCTACATAATACATGAGAAGCTCACCACCTCTATCTACAACACCCCTACTTTACCCCTAATATACATTTATACATCTCTGCTCTTTTCATCCTTGCATTTTTTTCTCCCTTTCTGACCCCCTCCCCATCTTTTGTCTCGCAGACATCCATCAACATTGTTGGATTAAATTCCGGAACGATGTGAGAGAGACAGAAGGAGGGCAGAGAGAGAGGAAGAATCTTTATTTACATTTAAATTATAGGAAGTTCAGAATTTTATCATGTGAAAAAAATAGAGAAGGAAAAAGAAAGATGAAGAGAGAGAGAAAGAGAGAAATACTAAAACATAATTAAATCCATCAAGATTTCAACAAGCCATTTGCCATTTACACAAAAAGAGATCATCCCAACATATTCACACGCCTTGGGAACTGACAAGCCAGAGGTATCAGGTTTGAATCCACCATGGGAGGGGGCCGCATATCTCAGTGAGTAGAGCCCTTATCAAGCAATCACAAGGTTGCAGGTTCAATCTCCAGTCCTGCAGAAAGCATGTCAAGGTGTCCTTGAGCTACACACTGAACCCCTAAATGCCCCCTGAGCACCACATGGCAACTGCTTACCACTCCAGGGCTGAATGCAGAGAATTGTAAATTTCCTCCTTGTGGTACTGATAAGGGAATCTAAAATCTAAATTTAAGTAACCAGCTGGGTGTTAGCTCTGGCTCTGAGCTTCTTGAGCTGATAATTCTCCTGGACAGTAAAAGCTCCCTCCCTCATCAACCATTCAACAAACATAGCAAAATATTCTAAATCAGGGGAAAAGTCCTAAGGTGTAAATCCTCTTTCCCCTTTGGTATTCTTGAGAAAAATCTTTATCTTCTTCGGAGAATAAAATGAAGTTTTATCCCCATATGATGGTGTTCCCTCACAATCATCAGCCGTCGACTCATCCAACACTTTCATAGCCTTACATCCATTCTATCCCTTGACAGATATCTTGCCTTTGCCGGTCTTACTTGGTAAACCTTTCTCCCCCATAGACACACCTTCATCCATCAGCACTACACTGATCACACTTTCCACATTCTGACTGCAGCTTTACGTACATTCATTACATTTTCATTACAACTCTATGGGCATCTTCAACAACTTTGCATACACTCTTGATTGAACCTGTGTCTTTTCTGATTTCCCACTGGTCTGGGCATTCCGTTCAACAACAGCCCTATACTCGTTGCTTGAACCTGTTATGCCATTTTCAGGCCGGTTCTGCTCCCCTAAACCCCCCCCCCCATCTGTCTCGGGGGGGAATCCAACAGTCAGTCTCTCCATGCAGCCCTAATCAGGCGTCCCTCTTTATCACAGCCAAAAAAAATTGGAGCCTCTGATGTAGCATGCTTGACATACTCGAAATCCTCAACAGTACCTTGACAACTTGTTTCAGATCATCACTCCTGTTAAGAACCATGTTAACAACACGCCTGTTGGATATAACGTATTGCAAGTTGGCCACGTTACATCCCAACGCCAGTTCTTTCATTTGGGAAGCAACTCTTCCTAATCTTGACAATTCCCTGACCAGTATGTCAACACCAATAAACGGGGGCCCATTAGAAAGCAGTACCCTCTTTGTTGGAGTGGTGAGCTGAATTACAGACACAAACAATCCACACACTGACACACCATTCATAACCACCTGCTGCACCTTGTCAACCTCATCCAGGAAAATCCCCACAGTGCCTTTCATACAGGCTGCAGACTTAATGCTTCAGGTAGCAACAACTTCAGCAACAGCTGAAGCACAGTCCTCCACAGAACAAGGGAAGCCTGGCAGGATCGTCTTGCCATGCTTCCTAGTTGGTTTAGTGAATGCCACATCCGCCAAGCAAAATACCATCGAGCTATCACAAATGCCCCAAAAAACTCACTACAACCCCCTAATTGAACCTTATTTCCCTAAGTACAGTAAACTCCAAAAATTCCTGAATACAGCTTTATACCTGAAAAAATTGCCAAAAATACATAAATCCAAAGAAAAACTCATGCACCTGCTCACACAC
>OMLC01030837.1:1990-29984 GCA_900302585.1 Regalecus glesne
GGGGGAGGTGGGGAAGAGAAAGAGAGAGAGAGAGCGGGGGGAGGGGGGGTTTCTGAGGGCTTTTGTAGAGGAGGAAGAAGTGTGAGGTAAAGAGGGGTGGAAAGGAGTGTGTGTCAGCTACTGCTGACAGTCAACTGGAAGTCAGAGAGGAAGTTTTGAGGTCTACCTCCAACATTAGAAACAGAAAGTAAGAGGAAAGAGGAAGGTCTCCCAGTTTGATGCCGGGCAAGAGACATCAGAACTACTGTAGACTGCTGGGGACGTAATGCACGAGTATGTCAACGGAGAGGCCTTCTCAACTGTCTCTCACCTTTGCTCTGCACCTAAGCAGTGGAAGACTCTCACATCCTCGCTGACAAAGTGGTCTTACACAGACGAGAAGAAAAGGAATAACCAAACAGATATGAAAACAAAAAGCTCCTGGGGACTTATGGACTTTCTGACATCAAAATAGCCCCCACATGGGGACCATATTTCTACTGTACATTCTCAGCCACAGAAACCGCACCTATCAAACAATACGATCCCTCTGCACCATTTCTCCCACTAGCGCCACTGAGCATTTGATTACAAGCCACGTCGCAAAGCTGGGAGCAAAACCACCAGAGCCAAAAGTGCTCGACTCATCATATGGTTTTCCTATTGCAGCACCATTGTTTCCACAACATTGAACCCTAATTCACCACAACGCACTGAGGTAAGTGCACTCTCCTCATTGTCCTATCTGACAGTTGGTCTTCTCATAAAACTACATGGCCATGTCGGAGTGCATCGGGGGCATTGAGGCTGGACATCATCAGCACATGAAGAGTTTCGGAAACCATGGGGCTGGAAAAACCATGAGATAATTGAAAACTTTCCTAGTCTCAAAACATCGTGCAGATTCCACAATAGGCAAATGCTGCAAAGTCAAACCACTATCCGACTAAAGCTCCGCGTCTCAGATTCGGCAGGACCTGGAGGAGATGGAAGGAGAGGGAGGCCTGACAGAGGAGGACAGAGAGGCATATTTAATGATCTTTCAGTCTCTGCATTCCAGGCTGTGGTAAATACATGTGCTTCCCCCCTGAATTACAGGTGCTCACACAATAGCAAAAAAGAAAGAACTTGAACATTTCCAGGCAAGGACAGCTGCTCCCTGCTGTTCAGTAAAACCAACAGTTCCTGACTGAGGAGCACCCAGCGTACGTGTGTACTCGCACTGAAGGAGACAGCCAAACAGTTAGGCCTGGTTTTGCTTGGTAATGATGATATGTTGGTATAAAAGGAGTTCACATGCTGGCTTCTGGAACGCTGCTTCAGAGTAAGTAGATAAATAAACAGCAAGAAATAAAGTGAAGACAAAATCAGCAACTCCATGTTTGCACTGGGCCTAGCTTCTGCTAGAAGGAAGCCCCCCCACACACACACACACACACACAAACACACACTGATGAGCCAAAACATTATGACCACCCATCGAGGAACTGAATAACATTGATCATCTCCAAACGGGAAAATCTCAAGGTCCAGGTAGATTTGTTAGTAAGAAAACAATCACTTCTCATTTTCAAGATGTTGGATGTCGGAGAATTAGGCAGAGGTAAAGACCAGATGACTGGGTCGGAGCATCTCTGAAGCGGCAAGGCAAGTAGGGTGCACCTGGTCACCAGTACCGAGTACCTACTGATTGTAGTGTGAGGAGGGACAAACCAAAAACCGGCTTCCAACCCAAACCCAAACCTGTACATGTGCAGAGTTCACCTGGGGAAGTGATGGCAGCAGGATGCATTGTGGGAAAATGACAAGCCACTGGAGGGAGTGTGATGCTCTGGGCAATGTTGTCTAGGGAGACCCTGGGTCTAGCCATTCATATGGAAATCAAATGCCACCTGCCTTAACACTGTTGCAGACCAGGCAGACCCTTTCCTCACAGTGGCACTCCCTGATGGCAGGGGCCTCTTTCAGCAGGATGATGCACCCTGGGGAATGGTTTGAGGAACACAATGAAGTGTTTAAGATGTTGCCCTCACTTTTAAATTCTCCAGATCTCAATCCAATTGAGCATCTATGGGTTGTGCTTGACTGACAAGTCTGATGCATGGAAACTCTACCTCGCAACATACAGGACTTAAAGGATCTTCTGCAAATTTCTTGGTGGCAGATTCACCAGGATATGTTCAGGGGTGCTGTAGAGTCCACGCGTTGGAAGATCAGCGTGGTTTTGGTGCCACACAGATGACCAACAGCACATTTGGCAGGTGATCATAATGTTTTGGCTCATTGGGGTAAATACACACAAACACAGACATAAAATACTGCCTAGCCTGCCAGTAGTGAATGCTTACTTAACTATTTTAATCCATGCATATCTGAGTGCACAAAGCCAGCATAGTTAAGTTGTTAATGGGTCATTAAATCAGTTTTATTAATACCCGTCAAAAACACACTACACACACACATCCTGACACGGAAACACACCCTTAGGAGCACCACTGACCGTAAGCATTTGAATGGTAACTACCTCTGCACACAGCACATCGCAGCTGCAGATGTGCATAGCAGAAGGAAGGAATCTCTTCAACTGTCTGCATGTCATGATACTCTACCAGATATTGTCTACAACGCCCTTGATACATATATGATCTGCACAGGCCTTCTTATGAAGGCGTAGCGCCCAGAGGTCGGGTGGAGCCTGGGCTCCGGGCCTGAGTCTACACTGGCCAGACTGAAAGTCCAGTAAGCCACAGGGTCTTTGTTTCGCTCAACAAGTGGGTCAGCTCTGCAGCAAGCTTGGCTAAAGGTGTCCAATTCCTCAACTCTCCAACACACGCAGACACACACACGCAGACACACACACACACACACACACGCACGCACGCACGCACGCACACACGCACACACAGAGAGACCAGACTCATGCTCTGCAGCAGGTGGGCTCAGCATTACTGTACACTGTCAGGATCTGGCAGACAGGCACATACACAATAGCCGTATTCAGCTCCTTCTTATTTCCTGTCATGAGTCCAGGCTGTCTTGACATATACCATTTGGTGGATACTTTTGTCAAAAGCTCCTTGCAGTACCATTAGTAATTGTTTTAATGCACGCATGGTGTAAGAACTGCGCTTCAAATTGAGATGCATAGCATCATGGGACACCAAGGGAACGTAACTCTGAAGTTAGAGTGAGTAGGGATGACTGAATCAAGTTCTCCCCCATAAAGAGAAAATCTCTGCCAAAATGTGGCGTCTCTAGTTCCTCAGCAATTAGACACTGGTCATACCATCAATTATGACGATAATACTTCACACTGAAATTAATTCATTTGAATCGAACTGTTGTGATTCCTTCTTCTAATGAAATAAATTAGCATGACGCCTTTGCGTTGAATTCAACTTAGGTAAACTGTGGAATGTGAATTCATGCAGTTTGCCATTAGCACAAACCATTGTGCCATTAGCACAACGGCTTTTAGCATGTTGACCTCTCATAGCGCAGACACACTGGCTAGCTCAAAATGGAGGAAGCTATCATTTTAACATTCACATCACCCCAATTCATATATTTGTTCTTTGTTAGAACATGAATTACAAGTATTGTGGTTTGACGCCTGCTGTGAAGCAGGAGTAGATGGTGCAAATGAAAAAAGCTGAGATGTTAATTGTCATGATTAGTCCTCACATTTCGGGGATGGACGGATAGGTTTCATTCATTGCGTTTGGAGTTTCCGTGGTACCTGAAGGCAAGTGAAAACAACCTTGCCCTGCCAATTTCTGGTTCAACTGAGCTCTGTGGCTGCAATTAATGTTAAAAAAAACCAAGTTAGAATAAACTGTGGACTCAACTGGATTTGTCAGAGCAGGTTTCAAAAAGTGGTTAGGCAAGATAGTGAGGGGCAGATGAAAAAAAGTGACTTCTGTGCATCTGGGATAGATATTAGCCAGCAAGGCCAGGCATGTAGGTCCCATGATTGTTTCCTCCGAGTGATGTATTTGGCTGAGTGGAGGCAGGAGCAAAGTTGAGGAGGACTGGCTTAATGAATAAAGCAGGTAGGAGGTGGAGAGGGGCTAGACTGGGCAGGGGGAGCTGCTGTAGCTATTTGCCTTTAAACTGTTTAGCTCATAAAGGCAAGTAGCTGAGTGACAGAGTTGTCCTGCAGACTGTGGACAGAGCAGTCTCCATATGTCATCACCACAGCGTCAACAACCATTTGTCCCGCTGCGCTCAAGGTCGTATTGACAACGTGACCGACAACAAGCTCCTCATCAGACCACCATCATAAAGGTCTGGAAACTGAGAACCAGCCTTCATGGATGAGATATCTTTCACTTCGGCAGGGCTTACAAGTCAAGTCTCAAGTTCCCTGGATTTATGTTGGGGTCAAGGCCTTGGGATGTGTATTTGGGTAGGTTTAATTAAGTCGTGATTTCACACGTGTCTGTTAAAGCTACACTTCAACACTTGGGCACAGCTGCAGCACCGTTTTCAACACGTATCGTGAAGCTACATACAGTATCAAAGGCTTGAAGTCAAAACGTCTACTCTCTGTCCACCACCACATATCTGCCTATTCAAGGCTTCAAAAGTCTAATACTACTCATCCTTCCCAGTTGGCAAGATTCTGCGTTGTACGTGAGAAGACCGAGGGTGTATTCCAAAACCCATGGAAATAATCAACCTCACCACATAAGCCACAACCACTGCATTCTACCATAACCTCATCTTCAGGCATTTTCAGCCAGAAATGGACCATCTCAGCAGTGTAGTGTGCCCTCCGAACACTCCCAGAACACAACACTCTACATGTCTTGATGCATGATCAATAATCCAGGTAGGGAAATCTCAAAAGAGGTGAATTTGTTCAGCTGGATCAGAGGTTCATTTTTGAAGTTTTCCTTTTTGAAGACTGAAGAAGTCACCTGGTGAGTGACGAAACGTTTCAAAAATGAACCTCTGATCCAGCTGAACAAATTCACCTCTTTTGAGACAACACTCTACATTTCTGGACAGGAACACTGAATTTCAGAAACATCAGGACAGCTCTCATAGTATACTCTCATGGCCTTGGACAGATTTTATGAATGCACCCCAACTGGATGCCCCAGACCACCTGAAGCTATAACAGCAAAACTACTTGATGTATTGAATTTGGTGCAATTTGTTCTGTATAAACTCAAGAACATTTGATTAGTTAAAAAATGGCAAAGTCTAGTTTTAGATGGAAGACAAAGTGAAGAGCATCAAAACCTCTTTTTGATGCGAGACGTAGCAAGCAAAAGGTATCGGACACAATCACAAGATGCGCTTCATACTATAGACATGTCTTGAGGTTTCGTGTAACATAAGATATTCCTTTATTAGTGCCATGAGGGGAAATTTGCTGTGTTGTAGTAGCAAAGCAGAAAGCAGGAAAGAGGCAGGAGAAAATGAATAAATGAGACGAAAACTAATAAATAAATAAATATTTGGCAGTTAAATTGCATAAATTGACAGCCAATATAAAGTAAAGCTTCTGCTTGTTCTTTAACGTCCTGTGTCGTTTACAATAGCCCTGTGGTCAACAGGCATCTATCAAGATGCACAGGGCTGTGATTCACCGCCACTGCGGAGGACAAACAAATGGACCAGTAAACAGGATACGCTCCACGTTAACTCCTCAGTCCTGTATGGTTGGGCGTTTTTACACACCTGCTAATAGCCCATTGTTGATCAGGCTGTTAGGATGTGTCGGAGTCTAATTTATGATGTGGTTTAACCCTGGGCACTAGGCCACCTACTGCAATGACACACTCACCAGTCACGCACACACTCACATTTATAGACACATGCATGCGCACATGCACTGCCCTACATGTACTCACAGATCATGAGGATACACGCGCACAAGCTTAATTTTTGACATGCGCACATACATGTGTGCACACAGACATACATACACACACAAAAACAACACACACACACACAGTCAGAAAATTCATTTCCCCTCTATCTCACTCTCGATTGACTGTAAATTCCAGGCTTCCAGTAGGCACTGACCACACACCATGTACTCCTGATCTCTGGCATTCCAAACAAACCAATGGGGCATAAAATGTACTCATCTATCTTTTCAGCCACCCAGATAGCAAGCGATCCCTGTCGACAGCCGTCTGTCAGAGGAAGACCTGTGTGACTGGTCGCAGCTAAAAATACAACCTTGTAGCCATATCCTATCCCCTCATAAATTTGTCCTCATGACAGGGCACTTCTTCCTGGAACCACAACTCTTACAAATAGTCAAAACCTGATGGGCATCAGCCATTTAGCCTGCATGACCATGTGAGAGTATTTCATCTCCTTCCTACGTCCTGTATGTATGTATGCATGCCTATATTCATCAATCGATCAGATATCAACCAAAGGTGATAGACGACATGACCTCTATAAAAGGCTGCAGCGCAACATCAAAAGTGAGAGTCAATGTATGGAAATACGGTACTTAAAACTAATGAGCTCACTTTTGCTTTTTTGTGCTTTGTATGCTTTTAGAGTTCATTCATAAATGCACTGTAGATTCCCTCTACCAAGGTGCGGTGCTACAGTGCAGTTCATTAAAAGCTTAGCTGTGACTACAGTGTAATCTTGGAGTGATGCCCTGTTGGAAAAAAAGGTCAGCAGTAAATATGAAATCTTGATCAAAACGGCATGTGTGCATATTTTCTCTTTTCATTTTTAACATGATCTTCGGGACATTTTTTAGGGTTAAGCTGAGAAAGGAAAGCAAAGGGGGGACATGTAACAAAGGTCACAGGCCAGATTCAACCCCAATGACCTTGTAGTTCATGTCCATGCACGGTGTGGATAGTAACTGGCTAAATCAAAAGGATGCCCACAGTCTCTCCATTCAACGCCGACACCAGTCACTGAAAATGCAAGCTCAGCTTTACTGGCACTTGACAGCGTGAATATCAGCAGGAAATGGAAGCTCTGAAACATGCAACACTGGCTGTCCTTTGTTCTGGCCTGTCACTTTAGATAGGCCTTGAAAACTTTCTTCTTCAAGGCCTTCCTTAATCTATGGAGCAGCCTCTAGTGGTATGTTGCAATGACTATGAACCTACAACAGCTGTTACTATAACGTCCTTACTTTAAGCACTATCGCACTTTAACACTGACACTATTGTTAGTGTACGGTGGAGCACTTTTCTACTTATACTAGCCATTTTGATGCTGTCATGGCATAATTGTCCTCTTTTTAACGTTTCTCGGCAATATGACTTCTCCTTGTGCTCTTATTTTCTCCATCGCCTGCTATCTAAGGCACACCTACACTCCATGCATATGACAGGATATGCATGGTTGGCTCCGATAGTGCCGTAATAGCAGCTACACTTAGATTTATTTGCTTATTGCTGACTCTTGTAAATACCTTTGAATAAAAGCATCAGCCAAATGATTGATGGTAAATGCTAGCTCTTGGAGGTTACACAGTCAAGGTTAGTTTTGAATAGGTATGGTGATTACGCCATAACTGGATGCTGATGAGTTTCGCTCTGTTAGTGTAGCATCATTGGAACCGAGTTCTCCTAGAACACCGCCTTGCCGTGGTGGAGACTACATATACAAATGATCCCAAAAGACATGCCATCTGGAGCTTGGCTCCGGGCAGGGTCACCCAAAGCAGAGCAGTTAAGGGGGAGATGCCAGACAAAGTGCCATCCAACAAAGACCTCAAAGGTAGAACAGGTGGACTAGGTCTCCAGGTCACAACAACTGTGAAGGCTGCAACAGAATTTGGTTACCAATCATCTTGAGTCTCCATGTCATTGGACTCTGGCCACCCCTGCCAAAGACCATGTGGTGGATACAGGCACATCAGCCTCTCCATGCAAACCCTGTCTCATGCATGTCTTCCTGCAAGGATACCAATAAGGACCTGGAAGGAGCACAGTCACACTTGATCCCGAATGACTGCAAGTGATAATGACTGGAACTGAAAGCCAAACAGCCAAACAGCAAGGGGTGACAACTGGTGTGGCATCAGCAGCTGAAGCAGGACTTTGTGGATGGTAATGGTCTGTGATGGAGTAGACACAGAGGACTAACTACTGTTATGCACAAATCACAGCAGAAGCTGTCAAATACAAGCACCTGTGTTATTAGTCATAATAAGGCCTTACCCCCTTTTAATTAACAAGTCACAATATAATCATGTCACGTAAAAACAAACCTTCTTTTACAGTATGCATAAATGTATGTCCATTTGAAAAGCACAGTTAAATGAAGTGTCAGAAAACAAAACATTTACAATATTACATTGCATACAGAGTACAGTACAGTACTGATTTTGCTTGCTTCAGCAAACGGGGGTAAGAGTCAACCCAAGCTAGACAAGGCACCCCGAGGATTGCCACCTACAAAATACAGCCCTTATTCAGAAGGACTGAGCAGCCCAAATGTAAAAGACAGGAGGTAGAGGGTGGAACAAACACTGTGTTGGACTCGCATCAAATGGAGGTCCCACTGAAAGCGGACACTTTGCTTTCTCATAGTGTGAAAGGGATAACATGGTCCCACTTGGCAGGTTAAACACTCCCCTGTCTGCCCTGAAGAGAGACTTTATGAGCTGCGGGCTGCTACCCCACTGTGTGACACCCCCCTGGCCCCCCAAAAAAAGTTCTGGCATGCTCAGTCCTACTTGGCCTGAAGAGGAAGGATCGAAGTCAGCAGGAACTAATCAAAAGCCGACAAGTTTAAAGCAAAATCAAAGAGTCCGCTACAGTCCTCTACCTTATGTCATAAAAACCACCACCTTGACTATCCATCAACTACAATGGTGGCTCAGCGGTACAGTGAGTCCCTTCATGCATTGCGGGTTCAATCCCACCGCAGGGCATCAGGAAAGGGCTTCTGGCCTAAATCCCCCATGCTCAGTAAATGTGAGGCATACGATGCAAAGTGCTTTGAGTGGTTGCTAGATTAGAAAAGTGATATATAAAAATGAGTCCATTTACCATTTACAACGCCCAGGTTTACCGTGTTCTAGTCTCCTTAAGTACCATATTAAATATTTGGCAGCCCCAGGAGTAGTAAACTATACTAAGTCCTACTTTTAATAGGATGCTTTAAGAACCACTGCTCACCTTTGCTCCATCCCCAAATGCAGAGTTTAGAAGATCATTTTTCACTCTTTTTGCACCGACCAACTGTTCCATGGGAAGGTTCAGGAACGAGCTGCTTGACACAAGCTAGGAAAGTGTAGCAAAATTTACTGGTTCACTCTTGAATAATGATCAGAAAAGAACTGCCTGCCACTTGAACATGTTCAAGGCCCATGACAGCTCCAGGGTAAATGCACGAAGGTTTAGTTCCTCAAAGGCAATCAATCAACAGTGAATGTACATTTAAGAAATTTACCAGACACTGTCATCTTACAGCAGCTAACAATGAGGGCAACAATACAGTAGAACACCTTTACCTCCGAGATAAATAACATCAAAAGTGCCCGAAAAGTACGTGTGTGCTTCAGTGCCATCGGGTGTTTTCTAACATAAATGATCACAGCATAGCGCCCATATGCCCAGTGAGTAGGAAAAGCGTTCTGCTGACCCGAGTCTGTAGCTTTCTACAGATAATGATAGTAGACCCAGCAGATGGGGTGCATCCTGTGAGAAACAGAGCTTTAGCCTCTCCACCAGTCCTTGCCAAGTAGGCAGTATATCAGAGAACTCATCCTCCTTTTAACACGTCTGTCCGCTACTACTGGGAATGTATAAACCAGATACAGCTGTCAGAGGAATGGTGTGAGGAGAGGTTTGGCTGAGGTTTGATGGGTTTGGGCCTGAGCCGGGCACTATCCAAATACACCCGCTGAGGAGGGAACCGCTGGCCAAGCACCTGACACAAAAATGGGGAGACCTTAGACCCCACATATCCACATGCCGAAAGTCATGTCAAACTCTATTTCCAAACGTGGCAGCTGAGCGTTGCCATTTGCTGTGCCTAAAGTTAAATGACATATACCATGGAACATGAGCTTTATAAAATAATATGGGGGTCACTGGAAAATTCAGAATCCAAGTCACCCACCAACAAAAAACTTTCAACTTTTTTTAAGGCTTCTTCTCGACTATTAATTAATCTTTCTTCACCAAAAATATACTATGTGGGTAAGTAGAAAGCAGTGCAACCATAAAAGTTGAAATTGTATTAATAATAGCAGCAGAATGGCACAGTGGTTAGCAATGTTGCTACACTGCAAGAAGGCACTGGGTTTGAATCCCGTCCTAGGTCCTTTCTGTATAGAATTTGCATTTTCTCTCCATGTCTGTGTGGATTTCCTCTGGGTTTCCTCCACCATCAAAAAGACGTTCATGTCAGGGTTGATATTCCTGCCCATGTCCCTGAGCAAGCCAGCAGAAAAATAACTGGAGTTCGTCCCTAGGCACCTCAGTTGCTCACTGCTCCTATACAATAGGATAGGTTAAATGCAGAGAATACACTTTGTTATATGTACAATGACAAGTGAATAATGTTTCTGCTTCTTCTTCTTCTATTACAAGGGGTGCACAATGGACTTCATACCAAACATCTACAATCAGAATCAGTTTATTGGCCATGTAGATTTCTAGATACATGGAATTTGATTCTGGTTTTGGGGCTCTCACCGCTCTCACAACACAACAAGGGAAATAAGAGGTAATAAAGTGCTACTGTGCAGAGAATGTGTCAGAGATGCTGAAATTACAAAGCAAAGTCAATTTGGAGAGATCCTAAGCCATGTCTTGCAGCACATTTGACAAAAAAAGCAAGACATAACTCAACTACCAGATTTAATGTTATGTTCCCTCAAAATAATATAGAGACAACAGCCGGGCAGGCAGAAACAGCCCCAAAGAAACACAAACAATCCTGTCACCTATAAATTCTGCCTCCTCGGGCCAGACTGCTGCAAGCTGGGGTGCTGAAGACTCTGATGGTGAGAAGACTCCTCAAGAGTAAAACAGAAGATTAAAGGCTGTGTGAGCACAGGGTACCGTGACACATGTATGACGGCTGAGACTGCTTCATGAGCAAATTCCCAGAGAAAAGGATCAGAAAAATAAACAGAGTGGAAACCAGATTAGCTTCAGAGTTCAACAGCGACATGGTAAAGCAAAAACAAAAATTATGCGCCCAGCAGATCTATGTGTGAATTGGGCTTCTATGAGTTATGAGGTTTGGGGATTTCTGTTCAATTCTGTGTCATGGTGGTGTGTTGAATAAAGCATTATAACTTCATTATCCGCAAAGCCACCAGAGCTGCCCCGCCGGTTCTGGAATAGTACAATTCCTGGCTAGATGGTTTTCACCCTCTTGCTGGGCCCACAGCCACCAGCACAGAAATGTGTGGTCAGTGATCAGCCTTTAAAAGTACACACCCCCCTTCTCAAATGCACTTCCTTGGCATTAAGGAGGAGAGCTCGTAGGTCAATGGAATTCCCACCATAAAGGGAGCTTTCTTTCAGCGTTCATCTGCAATGAGTAACCACATTCAAAGAGTTTTCTGTGGCTCAGATCTGGATTTTCCTCTCCAACATAAAAAGTGGCACACATACGAGGCCCCACTGTATTCATGGAAAAGGTCCAAGCTTATAAGATAAACATGCAATTTAGAAGAGATTCTCAGCCTTTCCGATGTCAAAAGACAAAAGGATTATCCGAGAGACTTCGCTTAGCCATTACCAGTTGAGTCCCATCGTGTGATTGTACGTGCACATGCATGTGCAATCACACTCTTCACTTATCTGGACCTCAGACTTGGGAATGGACCAGTTTGCAGACATAACAGAGAACATATTTGACGTTAATCTGGTTTGATCCGCTGCTCATTTTCCCAGACCAATGCAGACCCAGCAAATTGACAAGTAAAAATAGTGACTAGGATACTAAACTATGTTATGGCTTAAATCTACTCTGCAGTAATGCAGAAGGCAAAGAAAGACACTCGCTTGGCCGTCATATCCTATGCAGGGACACGTGTCTGGGAATGAACCTTTTCATGCACTCAGCTGCCGGAAGGCTTCCTGCTAGTTCACCTGCTAGTATTATACTAGAGAGAAAAGAGTGTAAGTCATGAACAACCCTCAAAGTAATAGCCTGTTACCTTCCAAAGCTACTCTTAATTTGTCTGTTATGCATGGATACATCATCTATTAGCTTTCTCCTGGATCCATCTGGCTCCCTGAGATCAAACCTATGGACCCGCAGCCTCCGGGGGAGAAGGAAAAAAGGAGACTGTACCAGAGGCAGGGGATCCAGGACTCATTACTGTCTAGGAAGGGTGAACTGAGAGTGACAGCAAATGGTTTTCTTTCCATTTCATGTCAACAAACAGATAAAAGCTGTTTGTATTGCTTGTTATACAATTTGCCGTATAAGTGATGCACCGTGGATTGCACGTCCAAACCCATTTGTTTCATCAGCTGTGTATCAAGCTAACCAATCAGGCGTTCAGTGCCACTCAGCAGTTTTGAATCTGCGTGTTGGAGCCTCTGCAACACAGATGAAAGACGACGGACAGCCAAGGAAAGAAAAACCCCGTCTCACCGAGAGCAGGGTTTCCTCTACAGGGAGTAATGATGTGGTCATCTTAAGCTTCTATTACATTCTGTCTGTGTGCACATCAACTAAAAATCATTAGAAGAAAAAGTTCAGAGTGAGCAAACGGAGAACTTTTCAAAAAGCCACCAGTCAGCATGCCGCGGCTTTCATCTATGCAGGGTGCATCCTATAACAGGGTGAAGAAGTCCACAGGGAACAACGGACTGGGACCATTTAATGGGCCATGCTCCACGGAACAGACAATAACTTGGAACATGGAGACAAAAAAAAAAAGTCTATGTCAAGCAGTGGCTGCTTGCACCCACAAGACCGAATCCTTTTCCTTTAACATTTGGGCTTTTCAGGACATGAGGACAATGAGAAATAGACTGGGCCCTGTTTGTAGTCAGGTACTTATCCAAGCATCAAGTGGAGAGAAAAGAGAAAAATCCTTACAATATATCATTAAAATAGTTTTGTCTTGTGTATTTCTACTCTGAAAGCAGCTTGTAAATATCGCAAAATGATGAGCTATAATGACTCTGGTGCTCAAGATTGACTCGTTTTAACAGGGAGCATCACAAATGAGGACTGCTTCAGACAAGTCAATGACTACGAGAGAAGCTGCATCAGTCTCTCAATGACTCAGTCATTTCTCTTATTCCTCTCTTTCGCAACGGGCAGTCTCCAACAAGCCATGCCATTCATCAAAACGCACTCCGAGTGCGTCAGAAAGTTCCCATGTAAAGTGGAGCGAGCCCTGCTCCTGTGACTGTTGTGCCAGCTCTCGCTTTGTGTGCAACCAACAATTCATGTTTTAATTGCACTTGTCAGACCTCCGAGGTCATTTTCTCAGTTGTATAAATAAAAGAAATCCTCAGGGGTCGATTTGTTAAAACTTCACTGATGGAGTGTGGTCACCAGTAGATGGTGGGTGGAGGTGTGTGGGGGGCTTCAAAAAAAACACAATCCCCTTTTAAAGTATAGCCATAGGCCTGCATATATTCTCAACCATGAAAGATTTATTCAAGGATGAAAGATGGGTTTAAATGTGTTTGCGAGCTGGTGTGAAAACCTCTAATAATGTTCTTTGAGATACAACACTCTGCAACATTAACCCCAAGGGGATGGAAAGGGAAGATGACAATGTTTCAAAGGGCTGCTTTTTGGCAGGATGTTCAATGGGGGGATGGTGTCCCCTTGCATCACCCCTAAAATCAACCAATCACAAGGGTTGTCTTTCACATGTCATGATTAGTCCCCACGTTGTGGGGTTGACACAGACCTAGATGGAGTCTGGGGGTTTAAGGCCAGATGACCGTCCTGAAAGCCCGCGGTGGGGTTGAACCCATGACAACTCCATTGTCATTCCTGAAGTGCTACTGCCCAGGTACTCCACAACCCCCCAAAATTCAGCCAATTATGTCCCTGATAAGCCGTTATAATGGGAAGCGTAACTCAGTGGGAAGAGCGGTCATCTAGTGATTGGAACTCTGCACGTTCAATCCCGCACCTGCAGAGAAGGGTAAAAGCATCTTTGAGCAAGAGACTGTTCCTCTAACTGCTCTGGCCTATGATGGATGGGTGTTTCCATGCCTGTCGCCCAATGAGAACTAGTACAGGCTCCAGTTCTCCATGACCCAAGTTTGGATGATCGGTTGATGATGGATGAATGGAGAGATGGATAGATAATACATTATAAGATATCCAATACAATGGATACATTTTCCACAAGCCTGCTGTCAATGAAGAAAACCAAGAGCTTCCTCTTTGGTCCATACCGTTATAGATTTATAAACGTGAGCCGTCTCCGACAACCCAGTTTGGGGCCATCATTGTACCAAAATGAAGAACAAGAGATGGAGGAAGGTGGTCAAATTGCCAGGTGAAATAGACCAACTCAAAGTGTCATGTGTGCTTGGACAGGGGATATCAGGGACAACGGTGACTGCTTGTGTTTCTCTGGTTGACCCAACATGCTTCTAAATGGAAATTCCCGTGTGTCAATTCTATTATGCTCAGTCAAGGTACGCTTGGCTATGGGTATGAGGATGCTGTATTATTCTACTCAGTAAAAACGTATTGCACTGAAATTAAGCATGCAGTAGAACTAATATAGCTGCGTGTGTAACCGGGATTCATGTGCATGCATGTCAATGAGCAGGGCCTCGCATGTCAAGTTCACACGGGACCTCGCTAAGCACCACCTCCACAAGAGAGCCACAATCGGATCTGAAGTAAAAGCAATAACTCAAATTGCTTAAACGCGCCGCTGCTATATGAAATCCCCAAGATGAGCCTTTGTACTCTGTTACAAGTAATAAATGACACAATTGAAAACATAAGGCCCTCTGATAGCCTAACAAGCTTGTACATGTCAAGATGTGGACTTAAACTCAACTCATGACCTTAACCTCATGTCACCACTTCTCACTTTCTTACTTTTTTTGTAAAATGTAACCGTGCACAGTCTCTGCAGTGAAGGTCTCATTAGGCCTTAAATGTGTGCGTGTAGATCATTTTGTTTTTATGTGCCTTTATTCGTATTTATAAAAGTTTAGGTACATTTTCCTGCCAATTTCCAAAGGATAAAGCTATCATTCTGCATTTCACACTGTAGCCTCATGGGCCTGGTGATCACTTCCAGCACCAAATTGCATTGAGCCACACACACGCACACACCTCAAGGCTCCATCCGCCGGCTGACACGAGGCTTTTCAAATATTTTCACATCAGTGTTTCCTCCAGACTCTTCAAGCTCGGTGTATTTGTCTTGACAGAGTGCACATATTAAGATATGCCAGTGTTCCGTGCAGACAAGAAAACACCTTTCTGCTTACAGTACATCCCTGCTTCTCAGCTGAGTCTGTCCCGCTCTGTCCTTGTCAGTCTTCCTTTCTCTGATATGTACACATACACACACACACACACATTCACACAGCCCTTGAGCTAATAAACAAAGCACGAGAGACGGAGGTCTGGGTTCTGTAGCCCGCTCCACAGAAAATAGACAAGGTTTGGGCAAAAACCAGCTGAAAGCTCATGAAACGGCTTCTACCACTGATTAGGTCTGAACTAGAATGAGACAATACGCAGGGAAAGTTCATTAAAAGTTCATGGCCAAAATGTTGTTATTGTACTCGTTTTGGAATACAAGCCCTGTTCATTATTCAATATCACTGAAAGTACCAATTTCCAGCCTTTCAAAGGAATACCATTTGGCAAACTAAGACCTTGGAAAGCAACTGGAAAAAAAACACACCATGTGTTTTATTGTTGTAAGCCTAGATTCATTTGAGATATAAGCATCTCAATGCTGTAACCGAATGCACAAGAGAATGCCCATATGTGAGGGAATAAGGAAAACCAATGGGAAAAAATTAAAGTGAAAGAACGAGCTGAACAGTCTCTGGTCAAAATAAGGATTTCCTTCTGCAGGTACAGAGCAAAAGGACACCAAGCAGCTGTTTCTTTGGCTATGTCATCCATTGGCTTTAGTTTTACAGCAAAATTTACAGCGGCATCCCAGTGCCGTGACAGGACGGGTCCTAACCTGCTGGATTCCCTCCGCAGAAATAATCAGAGAGCAGGAGTCATCACTGGCTGTGGTGTTTTCCCCAGCAGAGGCAGCATGGTCTCTGGGTGGGAGCCAGGTGGAAGTATATCACTAAAACATTTCAATGCCCCAGGGACATGGACCAGTATCTGGCAAAGGAAGATACCTTTTGATTCATATTGTAAGGAGTGGTTTCAGCTACTTAAGTTTCATTCTTTGTTTGCTGTTCATCTGCAAAGTGGTCCCAAAAGAAATAGTTTAAAATGGAAAATAAACCTTTCCTTGAGACGCAGCACTCCTGTGCCAGCTACACAATTACAATTATCAATAATCACAGAATATCAAAAGAGCACAACGACATCCATCCATCCATTATTAACTGCTTATCCAGAGTCGGGTTGCAGGGGACCTGGAGCCTATCTCTGTGATCATTGGGCAAGAGGCAGGGAAACACCCTGGACAGACTGCCAGTCCATCAATGGGCAGAGCAGTTAAGGGAATAGTGTCTTGCTCAAGGACACTTTGACCCACTTCTCTGCAGGTGCCAGAATCAAACTTCTAACACTGATCACCAGATGACTGTCCTACCAACTGAGCTATGGGAGGGTCACAACAGGAGTCAGACAAGATTTTATTTTATTTACCGTTCCTGGTATGAATTATAAAACAGCATATGCTTCAGTGAGACCAGCAAATAGTTTATTTTTTAAAATCGTTATATGCAATTTTCATGACGAATAACCGCGACCTCCATCCAGCTAACACGGTCATTGGTGTTATCGTAACAGCAGTAGTAAAGCAGCCCATGTCCTGTGATGAATGGCCTTGTTGCTGGCATTAAGAGCAGAACTTGCATCGCTGCTAAAATGAAAGATTAGAGGGCTTTCTATCTTGATTAAATCTTAATATGTTCAAGATTGCTGCTGGATTAAAGTGCATGGGAAACAAAGGTGGTTGACAGACCCAAGTCAGTGGGAGCAGTTGTGATGGAGGGGAGTTCAAGAAACAAGCTCCTTGAGGAGCATTCTTTTGGCTCACGTTCATTCAAAATCACGGCTTTGAGTCACAGCGATAACCCCAACATATTTCTTGGAGTTAAATCCTGATCAAAAGAGCCCTCAAGTGAATTAAGCATGCTGCATACACAGCTAGCCCAGAGTACATAGCGGGCCTACACAGGGACTGTGTCCCATTGACTCCATGCACACAGGTGTGTTTTGTGATATGTATTGAATATGAGGTCATAAGTACAAATATGTCCTTTATTGAGATCCCAGATCGCATCCATTAGGCCAAGAGCCTGAAAGCTTCCCCCTGACCTCTACTTTACTCCTCTAAGGTGGAAGTGCACACTTATGCCCTGCTGCCCTCTCCTGGCAAAGATCATCACTACAGCATGTTGTGCAAAACACAGAGGCCCCATGGAAACAGAAAGACCAGGAAAGTTCAGGACTCAAGAGGGAGAGAGGCTGATAAAGGGAAGAGGATAATTTCTAAGGCTCCTAAGGGACGGGAAGTTGATTGTGTACAATGGATGAAACCGTATTTTTCAAAGTTATCTTGTACTCTCATTTATGACTCTCCAATGGTGTGATACTATAGAAAGAAAGAAAGAATATATATTTAATCTATTTGTATATATGCTAATACTTCATGTCATGTCAGCGTCAACCACTTTATCTGTTGGGTCAGGGATCTACTAGAGCTTACCCAAGGGCTTATTGGGTAAAAGGCAAAGAAATACCCTGGACAGGTCGTCAGTTTATCTGAGAGTAGGCGTGGGGGTTTAAGCCTGAATATCCTTCCTGACGCCCCATGGTAGGTTTGAACCCAAAGCCTCTGAGATACCATAGCCCCCTATTTGCTATATATGCTAATACATACAATAGGAAAGGGGTTTAAGCGTCGATGGTTGAGAAATTGAATCCCCAAAGTGGCTGGGACTTTCACTTGACTTTCATTTGACCTAGGCACCCAACAACTAACCTAACCAGTACTTCTTGTGACTATGGCTTTCTGCTGAGCACCATCCAGATGCTAATGAGAGATACAGCACAGCATCATTCATAAATGCACACACACACACACATATGTACCTATATACATACATAGATGTATATTTGCCAAGTAAACTTTTTTTCATGTCATAAAGGGATTGAGATCAAAAATGGGCCTACCATGCACTTTCCTGCAACACACACAGATGTTTCATTCTGTCCGCATGGCGTTCCATCAGTCACCCTGTCTGACTGCCGCACGTAGAACCTGAACCCGATAGCTCGGCAGTTGAGCTCACAGCGTTCTTCCCCTGAAACATAAAGAGGGTTTAAGATCAGAAGAGCATAATAATGTGACTTGTTTAAATTATTGTTACATATCATGCTTTAGATTTGATGCCTCTCTTACTGTGCTTTCCACTTTGCTGCTATAATACCATAATTTCCCCCTGTGGGACTAATAAAGGAATATCTTATCTTGACGATTCTATGTACTACGAGACTTACAGACAGTACAAAGCTGTGTTGTTATTACATGTGCTGTTGGGACCTTAAAGTAAGTCATACCATAGAAAGTAAATGTATATCACTTAGATCTTTGTATAACAAATGTCCCCTTGTGGGGCTAATAAAGTAATATCTTATTAAAGACGATTCAAGTGAAAGGTGAGAAAAATTACTAGAATACGTCTCGCATACATCTCTCCTTTGTATCAAAAAGAGAATCCCATTATTTGATCACGAACTCAACAGCTACAATTTGAAAAAGATAAAATGCGCAACAGGACAGTCATCATAGTCTCTTATACCAAAGAGGGTAGGCAGACAGCAGCATCCTCATTTCAGACATACAAAGTATTCATCCTGGAGAAAGTGGTGGGACTGTGCTCCTCTTTGGCAACATCTCCCACATATCAACACTTATGGGAGCTGCCAAGTTGGACCTTAGGTTTCCACTGTTGGCCAGGGGGCAGCCGGCATGAAAGGCCTTGTTGACAGATGCTGAAGTGATGGTTGTTGAGGGGAGGATGCCTGCTACTCACCCCCCACAGACATGCTCCTCCTGCTGAATAAGAGCCAGCAACACATCTAAAAGCCACTAAAAAGCCATCACAGCTTCATTATGTGTCGGCTCAAACTTACTGTAAACACTCCCACACGGGTGGTGCTTACCACAGAAAGATGAGTCTAAGAAAAGTACATCTATAGATTCTTAAATGATGTCCTTGGGTAACCTAGACTCTCTGACCTGGATGTTTTCAACCCAAGTTTGTTGCACCAAAGTATTTTTTTTTTAATTTTCACTGATATACATTGATAGATTGCAGCTGCTTGTGCCTCAAATGAACCTGTCTCAACCTGACAGACTTACATAGATTCATCTAATCTTTACCCCTTGCTCTGAACATCAGCCACACACACCCCCAATGGCAAAACTTTAATATATACATGCATTTAGGCAGCACAGAGATTTGAAAATCTGACTTGTATGTCCTTCACCACCCTGCATTTTATGTAATATTTTTCTTTTTTTCTGGAATAACTTTGGAGACTGAGGTCAATCTTTTTGAATGAACACTCATCAGACCACCTGAGGACGGTTGATATCCTGTCCTGCTCGTTTCATACAGAGACATCATACACACTGACAGGAAAGATTAGCTGACTTAATGCTCACATACATTTCAAGTTCTCTTGGGTTACTTTTAAGTTTTACTTCATCTTTTTCTTAGATCTAAAAGACCCGTTTCTACATGTCAAGATTAGTCCCCACGTTGTGGGGGTGGACACAGACTTAGATGCAGCTGAGTTCCCAAAAGCAAGCGGTCTAACCACTGAGTTACTCGTTCAATCTTGCTCTTAGCTCTATCCAACCTTTTAACCGTTTCAGCTTTTAACCGTTTCATTGTTTTACACACATCCTCATCATAATTCATGTCTCACTTCACTGTTGAGCTTGTTGGAAACTATGTAAAGGGAAGATTTTTGGTCCACAATCATAATTGCATATCTTTTGAAAAGTGCTACATATTACATATAGGGCATTATGATAAGACAAAAACATGAATTTCAAAACCAATAATGAAAACACTATGAGAAGCAGGTCAGTCATTTTACCTTCATTGAAGGGTTCCCATTCATACAGCCTGCCCATGAATGGCTGGGTGTTGTGAGAGGAACACTGAACTGCCCTGATGTGTGTGCTGGATGGAGGACATGCCTGATGAGGGACAAGACAGAAACATGAGAACACACACAGATACACACAAACACTGGACACTACCTTAAACCCACACGGACACACAAACAGACATAAAAACTGACATGACTTGACATGTACACATGTGCAACAGTATACATGCTCCCACACATGCTATGTAATGGAAACAAACACACGTGCTCAAATACACACACATGCAGCATGTAGTCAATAAAAGACCAAAAGGTAACTTCTATATAACTTCAGAAGCATCGCTTTAGACATTCCGAAACTCCACTCAACTGACTTGGAGTCAAGTTCATCCTCAACCACATTAGCCTGTGGTTGTAGATCAGGCAAGATTGCATTCTTGTCTAAGAGTTGCTTGAGTCTAACGTTTATGAAGACTGGCCAATAAAAGTCAAACTTCATGGCCTGCACATACTACTGTCTAGATGGGCCCCTTAGCCATTCTTAATTTAACGATCCGTCTCAAACTGTATCTAAATAAAGACTGATTCAATTCATTATGTTTCCACAACCCTGACACTATCGATCGATAGATAGTATACATTCAAATGTTCTTTGTTGTTTAGCTCACTTGGCAGTTGATGACTACATGAAGCATGAAACAGGCTTGAACTGACAAAAATGGAAAGAAATCACTATAATTACTGGATTACATATCCATCCATCCATCCATGCATGCATCCATCCATCCATTATCAACTGCTTATCAGAAGTCAGGTCATGGTCATGCTCTCGCCTATCACAACACAAATTGGAGGAAAGGCAGGTAAACACCCTAGACAGGTCACCATTCCATCTCAAGGCTTGAGTAATTAGGGGATCACCGTCTTATTCAGGGACACTTTGACACACTTTCCTCAAGGGCTGGGGATTGAACCACCAATCTTCTGATTACTATATTGGTGGTTCAATCCCGTATACAGCGCAACATTTAAGGCACATTATTGGACATGCTCAAATAGATAGGTTAATAGGGTAATTTTACAAACTGATCATATGTACATATCAAAAAGGGAGGGGCCAAGAGTACATCTGTCATCATCTCACAAGGCTGCAATTATTCCTGAATCTTCTGTATACAGTGCTCATTAACACAGAATGTGCAGTCAATGGCCAACTTGCATATGAAACCACCATCTTTTGGTTGGCAAACTATTGTTTAGAATGGTGGAGATGCCTGCAGTCAGTTGAGACTAAAGATGTCGCCTGTATGAATTACGACATGAAACATTTCTGAATAAAAATTTCCATCCAGTTGAACCGATTCACCTTTTTGCGATTCCCTTACCTGGATTATTGAGCAATCATGACAGATACACACACGTCTATATACGCAAAGACCATCTACACAGCTGTCTGACAGCTGATTCCTTGACAAACTTATAAATCCCTCTGCACACCTGTTAGCACTAAAAGATGTTATTGGTGGCTACCCAATTTACAGCCCCCTACCTGGGGAGACTGCCAAACCACGTGTAACAGTCGATAAAGCTGACATGCTGATGTCCTAGCAAAAATACCAAGTTTTAGCTCTTGTTCAGCGAGCGTATCAAAAGTTAAGGTTTAGATGGGAATTTACCAGCAGGGGAAGGGAGTGCACCCCACTGACTTGTTTTTCCCCACGTATGTAGACCTCTCCCTCCACGCATATCTGCTGTATCAAACACAAAAACATATGTGGAAAATCTTACGTTGGTGTTGCACATCTTGTGGCGGTCTTTCTCTCCCCTGCAGCTGGTAGCAGGTAGGGGACTGTAGGGTCTTTCTTCATTTTGGGATGTCCCAGAGACTAGGCTTGTGGAGTACAACTGGTGGGGCTTGGGCTGGACCAGGGGCTTGTGGGCTGAGCCAGGCTGGTAGAGAGAGGCCCAGACGGGGTTAGTTTTGTGCTGATGTGTCCTTGACTGCTGGTAATGTCTGTTGTAGTGGTTAGGGTTCCTTGGGATATCCCAGTTGTTCAATCTTTGCCCTCTAGGACCCCCACTAGTGGGCTTGAAGCCTTCAGCCACCGGGGAGCGCCTTTGTCTGTGAGGGTGAGCGGTCGCAGACCCCGGACTAGGGTTCTTCTGCAATGGAGCAACGAAAGGTATCCTCCCATAGCCATATCTCCCTGGAGAGATGCGATTGACCCGCCTGAAAGTAAATGGAAAGAATTGAAACAACAACGTGATCACTTGCTCACAAGGTCATCCTATATCCGAGCTTTGGTGAGAACCTGTGGCCTCATCATGTGTACATACACAGTACCCTTCTGCATCTGTGTAGGGCAGCACTGGTGCTCTACAGACTCCATTGTTAAGCCTTCTGACTCAACCAACTCAACTAATGAGAACAGATTAGCACATAAATCTCATTAATATTCATATATTGCTCTGAACCACCAGTCTCATTACTTGATGCTGTCCTATACAGACAAAGAAGGGTACCTTGTGTGTACACATGCTGGAATGGTGGGATTTTGCCAAAGCTTTGACACACAACACAGTAGGAATGAGAAAGGGCCTGTGTGACAAGTGAATGCATCCTGGTTAGGATCCCTGTTGCTGTCCCTCAGCTCTCCTATTCTCTTTCTTCACAAAGAGAATTAATGCAGAGTGAATTCAACTTGAACATTTCATTTGATTAATTTAACTTTAAACTAATAACAGAAGATACACAAAGAAAATCTGTACATTTATTTTGATCTCTTAAAGCAGATCTTTTTTTTCTGAGAGACCTGCAGAGGCAGATGTGACATTTCACAGATGGAAGGTGTCAGCACGCTGCTGTACACACAAGGGTCTTTACAAGAACTTCTGACAAACATTCAGCATCACAGTGGCACAACGCTGGGAGCTTCTGTTGTTATTTGGCTCCATCGATTCCAATCCAAACAGCCCCGCTATTACTCAGCTGTCAGTGCTATTTGTTTAAAGGCTTCTCAGATGATTCACACAGGAAGGAGGTCGCAAACCTGCCAAGTGCAAGCTGAGCTACTGACTCCGTCCATGAAAGACTGGTTGTGTGCTGGAG
This sequence comes from Regalecus glesne, assembly GCA_900302585.1. Lineage (NCBI taxonomy): Eukaryota > Metazoa > Chordata > Actinopteri > Lampriformes > Regalecidae > Regalecus > Regalecus glesne. The sequence goes on from OMLC01030837.1 coordinate 25,329, forward strand.
GGAAGTCAAATGGACCACAAAGCAGTCTCCACAGAGTCACTTTTACACCAAGCTGCTCAGCATGCAGCTCAGTCATACAACTTCCTCAGGGCCCACAGGTCCTCACACTGCACAACACTGAAAAAGGGATGTTTTGGGTTCTTTTGCTTAGCATCACCATGACACAAACCAACATAAATGTGGACAAGGTTTCTATTGACAGGATTTCATTGGCATGCTTGAAATGTTGTGAAAAGTTTCTGTTTCATGTTGAGATCATTTAATAATTTCAGTGACATGGCAGTCTCATAGATGTGAAGTACAGGTATCATGAGATTGGGTTGTGAGCAGAACGATGCATGATCACCATCTTGAGTTTGTAAGTGGAACGAAGTGTTGACTGCGCATCTTTAAATGAGAAGCTAATGTTATGTATCATGGACCTCACATCCGACCGACCGACCTTTTGGAGCACACTAAATGTGATGGTAGGGCTGGGGGTTCAACAGTGTTTCATCGAATATGAATCCAGCATCCAATTGGAATCTCAAATACAAATCTATTGGGATCATGTATTGAATCGTTTTATCTCTTCTTTTTTTTGGGGGGGGGGTGTACAAAAAAAAAAGAGTGGCATGGCTCAGTGGGTAGAGCGGTCGTCTGGTAATCGGAAGGCTGCAGGTTTGATCCCTGTACCTGCAGAAAATAATATCAAACTGTTCTTGAACCAGATACTGTTCCCCAAACTGTTCTGCCCTGTGATGGACTGGTGATCTGTCCAGGGTGTTTCCCCACCCTTCACCTAATGAGCGCTGAGGTAGGCTCCAGTTCCCCTGTGACCTGATTTCAGGTCAACATGGATGGATGTAAGTACAAAAGAAGGAACTTGTGCCTATTTTAGTTGATCGACCAAGATATCCAAAGTAAATAAAATCAAGTGTTCTGCCTGTGGAGATGTAGATTGACATCATTGCAGGTTGAATCCATAATAAAGGTTTAATCTGACAATCTATTTGGTTTCATTATAACCCAATATACAATGGCAGTTGCACAGGAAAGGTCTGGATTTTTGGGGGGAAAAAGTTCAATGAGATATTTTGCATGGTGTTTCTGTGGAACCCCCACTTGAATGATAACGCATGGAAAATATCAAGTGAGTGGGGTTAATAGGGAATACTGGTGGGGCTGTAGATTATTGTTCTGATATAAAATCACAAAGTTAATTAAGAAAAGGCAAAGTATTTAAGTCTTACAGCATTTTCTACCTTGTGATTACACCAACTCAGACATTTTCTGAAGAGATCGCAATCTCCCCATCTGAATATATGCAGGGGGCACAGCTAAACATGAGGCTGAATATCACTTGGTGATTTGAATGCAATATAAGCAAAGGTCTTCATCTTCTGGGTTTGACTTTCCATTTTGCAAGGGGTGATTGAGTACCTGTGTCCTCCTGGGTGAAACTCCCTCTCCCTCGGTGGACTCAGCTCTCCGCGACTGCTGCTGTTAGAAAGTCCTGGTCTGCCTGCATCACGGTGCAGAGGAACGGTCGGTCGCAGCACTGACAACACGTGTCCTGGATACTGGGTGGGGATGCCTGGTCCTCTGGAAGGGTACGTAGAAAGGGACGGAGTGTAAACAGGCAGGCACGGCCGAGTTTGTTCCTGTACCCCTCCTCCACAGGTCCGTGAACAGGATGTCCAGGGTCCCCAGGAACCCCAGGAGCCCCAAACTCCTCCGTTGCCCGCTGGGGCCTCCTGTCGGGGCTCTGCCCTCTGAGGAACATGCATCGAGACACAACATCTGAAGTTAGTCACACCACAGCACATACAGAATGAGGGGAACACCACAGTGACAAAAGGGATCGCCAAGCGTAGATGGAATAACTGCTGAAATAACTCAAGTCAGTGACCTCATCTCATCAACATGACTCTCCTGTGCTCCCTCTTTGTTTACGAAACAGACCTCTCTTCATGGTTATAAAGCCCTGATTTGGCTGATTAGGGGGTGTCTGTTAGTGGCCTATCCCCTATTGGCTACCTGAATTTCCCACTGATGACTCGATCCCCCTTTGCAACTTTGCCAAGGAGGTATTAGAGCAAGCGATCACTGCCCCCTCTGTCTATGGACACTGCCAGGACCAGCCCTTCACCAGTCCGTCCCTGCCAAGCCAGCTCTGCCCTGCAGAGCTGCATGTAAATCCCGCTCTTTAAGGAGCACTTTGTCTCTATTCACGGTGACCTCTCTGAGCTGACACATGGCCGTAGTGAAAGCTCAGCTGCCTTTCACTTTTAGCGGATGGAAAGAGAATACAGGAGCGGCAGGGGGAGTTTGGCAACCACCTCCTTTCCTGTCAGTCACCAGCATGCTGCTATTCAGAGAGGCCTCAGACACCCCCTTCCCCACTGACCTCCCAAACCCTGCTTCAGCCTTTGTAACTCAATGCCAGTGTCATCTCTGGGGTCAGCTATAGGTCACACAGCTGGAACCCTTGTGAAATCACAAGGTGGTCAACCCACACCGAGTTCGTCCTTGGGAGGGGTTGACCAAGGACCAGCCCCCCTCCTAACTTAACTGGACGGTGACTCTGTCCATCACCCTTGCCCATAAATAACATCCAGACATTTCAGCTCATCTTCTCATCAATCCTGTCCCTGCTTGAGACTTTTCAGTTCCACCCTTAAGCATCAACTTTCTTCACTGCCCGAGAGGTGGTCTGCTGACAGCTGGCAGAAGCCCTCAATGCTGCTAAGATCAACAAGACCTCTCCCTCCTCCTCCTGTCATGAGTCAACAGATTACCCCCCAGGTCAGGTTCCCCTCTGGCATTCTCACCAGTTGATCGCGTGTTCACACGTACTATACGGTAGGTGTCTTTATAGTTTAGCAGTTACACTACAGCTGTAGAACCCATTAGATTCAAGTGGTGGACTGCATCCTGTTGTGTTTCTTATCCACCTAAGCAAAAGTCAAAAACACGATCATGCATGCCATCATTCAAGAGACGTGCATTCCACAAGTCTGTGCCAGCAACGGGATGAAACAGGGCAGCTGAGAAGGGGAGAAAAAAAGTGAAAACCTTTGTCTCCAAACATTCGAGGGAGGTCTTTTGCTGTTAGCTCGAGGTTGTCAAACAGACCGTGTGTGTGTGTGTTAAAACACAGATACTTCTCCTCCCTCCGATACCAGCAGCCATTTCCTACATTGCAGCTCACCTTGTTGTCCGCTGTGAGATGGCAGTCCAGGGGGTTCAACCAGAGCAACAGCAGCACAAAATCTCTGCAGACAGAACATAGACTGAAATAATGACAGCTCTATTTCATTATGGTAACACATAGACACACACATATGCATGTGAATACACTCTTGCACAAATGCACACAATCAAGCGAGCATGCAAACACACATGAATAGACAGATACTTACACTAGTATCATTATGTTGAGGGTGACTTTATCCGAGGGTGCAGACGCTGACTTCCCTCATAGCTTCTGGGCAGTTAGGGCCGGATGACTGTGGGGAAGGACATACGTGCATCACCAGAGACCTGAACAGTTAGACGTTTCCATGCGGACCAACATCACTCCAGGCCCACCAGCATGTCAGACAACTCGAGACACTGACTCAACGAAAGAGAAAAATCATATCTCCTGCCGTCTTGACCGTGTGTGCTGACCTCTGACATCTCGGTCCTAATGAGCGATGCCATGCACAAACCCCGGGAGAGCAGGACAGAAATGCCGTCAGACCAAAACTATCTTTCTACACCAACACTGCCCCCCCACCCCCACCAGAGTGACGGTGACAGGTCGAAATGGACCTTTCGCTAGCTGCTATCCTGCACTACAGTTACCTAGACGCTGGTGAGGCGACACAGGCACATGGAGGTTCACGACAGAGGAGTCCAGCAGGTGTCTGTGGTATCAGGAGGGTCAGACTGATCTACTAACATGAGGAAAGTGAGGGGGACTCCCAAGTGCCCCACATGGATCGACGCCGTTGATCAGGACTGAAGACTAGCGTGTTCAAAAACACAACCACGACACTCCGGGGGAGAGTCTCGGCGGTGGAGCTACCGTGTCGCTATTAAATACGCGGAAAAAAATAAAAGAACTCTGTTTCACCGTGTCGCAAGACGTATTGTTTCATTATTAATAATATTACTGCTTCGGTTCATCCGTAAGAGGTGGTTACCTGTAGGCAGGCGTCAGACTAGTCTCCAGTGTGGTGTAATTAGGTGTCTTTGGTTTGGCCGCGCTGGTCTCACACTCAGCTGTCCTCATAGAAACAATCAGTCCAGGTGAGGGAGAGACTCGGAGACACAGCCTCTCCAGAACTTTCCATTCATAGCCGTGAGTCTTAAGAGTCGCCGTCTGTCCTGTCGACCACTGAGCCGCTCTCTCTCCTATATGATTTATGACTAATCTCTCTCTCTCTCTCTGTGTCTCTCTCTCTCTCTCTGTCTCTTTCTCTCTCTGTCTCTCTCACTCTCTCTGTCTCTGACTCTCTCTGTCTCTCTGACACTCACTCTCTCTCTCTCTGTCTCTCTCTCTCTCGCTCTCTCTCTCTGTGTGTCTCTCTCTCTCTCTGTGTGTCTCTCTCTCTCTCTCTCTCTCTCTGTCTCTCTGACACTCACTCTCTCTCTCTCTGACACTCTCTCTCTCTCTCTCTGACACTC